>CAKAOH010003224.1:0-41812 GCA_916701665.1 Sebastiscus tertius
TTTGGTCGGAGACGATAACGTTTCTCTCTGCGGAGCCCCGTCACTTCACAAGACACGGGAAACCTCTGTTGGTCTGGAGGAGCTGCAGCAGTTATTTCTGACCAAACGTCCACTGAACATTCACTAGATATTCTCAGAGCTAAACTAACTCTTCTGTAGTGTGGAGTGAGCAGCATGCACGTGAGAGTGGAGCGAAAGAGCGAGAAGCGGTGTGTGAGTGAAGGCAGGCAGAGGAGCAGAGGAGCAGAGACTCCGGTCCTGGAGACCAAAGCTACGGTCTCCCCCGCGTCCTCCGACCGCGGCCAACACTGTTTAACAGACGGGCTTCACTAGATACAACCAAGAGGTTTTGGTGCTTCACTGTAGTTTGTGTTGGAGTCTGAGTCTGAACAGTGTAGCCACACGCGAGCGCGCATGGGACACCAACCAGCAATGATTTATACGTGTAAGAAGTTACAAACAGTCCCTATAAGAATCTACAGAATCACACTGGGAATTACAGATTCAAACACAAATAATCACACACATTGTTATGTCATTGAAACTGACCAGCGGTCAATTTGCCATCCACTTTGAACTCGGTTGATGCTTTTCATGTGGTTATCAGAGGCTGGATGGAAGCTGACTTCCTTTTGATGCTGATTGGCTGAATTTAATGTCACACGTTCATAGCTTGAATCAGCTATTGGCTAAGCTGCTACACAGACCCGCCTACAGTGGGCCATTTCTCCATCGTCACAGAGCTGAGCTTCAGACATACAGACAGGCATGTTGCTCCTTACATAATGTTCATCAGTAGGGTTTCACAGCCAGAGAGCAGAGAGAGTCTTCTTCTTTACCGAAACCTTTTTTGTGCTCTGTGTGTATCAAGTTCCCCTTTCCCTTAGCATTAACCTGCATCACATCTAGATCATGTCTTCACATAATATAGATGGAATACATGTACTCTATGCTGGACATTCTATGTCTCAGTCCCTCACAATCTGAAGTCTTTAAAAGTTGACAGTGAAGACTTTGCCTTGAGTGTCCCCCAGCCACGATTTAGTAACATTTCATCATTTGCTTTAAATGAGTTGAGGTCTCTGATCCCCTGGTGTTTTGGCTAACCAAATCTTCTTTGATTTTGTTTTGTGGGTTTTATGCCCGATCAGCTTCCGCTGGGGAAATTACAGTTTTAGTTTCATTTACTCACTAAAATCTCTCTAAACAGTGTCCCCTGACTGTCCAGCTGCCAAAAATCCAAATGAGACAAGAGAGGAGCTGATAAAATGCTGATAAGCTCGTCTGAGTAGCCTTCATTAAGGTTTGCAAGTAGCAAGAGATTTACATGACCTTCTTTGGGTTTTCGCCTATCAGGCCACGTAAAGGTCGTCTGACCTTACTGCTGGAGATTGTGGGGGCTGAAAGAAGGACAGCAGACACTACTCAGGGCTGAACAAAAAGCATTGCCATCGATCTCCCTCTGCCTGTTTGTTAATCTATTCTTTATATTTAGTTAAAGGCAGATAATTATACACAAATCAAAGATAAGGCAGCAAAATACTTTGTAGTACAGATGGAAATACAACACTGTGATAAAGTACGATATCTCTATCACAGAAACTAAACATGATTCTAGTTAGCAGGGCTGGGACGATACGCCTATCTCCCGATTCAATACTATCAACATACTTGGGTGCCGATTTGATATGTATTGTGATTTTTAAGAATTGCAGTTCTACAAGTATTGATATTATGATTTATTGTGACTTCTGGTAACTTTTTTAACACTAGACCAGTGGTTGTTAAACTTTTTACACCACTTACTACCTCACAAAATATTTGGCTCTCCAAGTACCACCATTATGACCGATGTTAAAATACACACACAGAGAGAGAGCAAGTGAGAACATTAAGAATAACAACTGTAGTTAACTACTGCACTTACATAAGCCTAATGAGAAGGGTGCGCCTGCCTCTGTGAACACAGTCCTGAGATGTCTGGGTCAATCGAGGTCAGCTTCAGTCTCAGGTTTGGCTCAGCATCCATCCTGCTTCTGTATTTCGTTTTTATCACGGCAAGTAAAGAGAACCGCATATGTGGTCACAAAAGGAAGGAGAAAGCGCACGGCCTTGTCCGAAAGCGCAGAGTATTCACTGTGTTGCCATATCCAAAAGTCCAACAACGACAATTCTATTAAACTCATCTGCTCGCCAACAGTGAAGTCCTTGTAGGGCATTTCAGAGGTTTCCATGCTGAACGGGTTTCTCATCCAGTTGTTGGTTTCAGCCGTCACTGGGAAATATTCGCAGAACTGTTGTCTGAGTGAGACGAGGTGGGCAACGATGTCCCTAACTCCATCATCAAGGATCAGACAGAACACTGATGATGACTAAGATGTGGTTTGAGGTGCGATGGTTTCATTGCTAAGAACATCACCACACACTGCAGCCTGGCCTCTTCCTCCGTCCCACTCCAGCTGAATCCACATTTGAGGTAACTGGAGTCATATTTCCTTACTGTTTTTTTGCGCCATTTGCAGCTAGCAGGCGCTGTGGAGACTCCACTGGTCCTGCCGAAGTAGCCACTAGCACTGGTGCTCAGTTCACTGTCGTCCACTTCAGTTTCTACAGGGCTGCTCGAAATATTCTCCTCCTGATCCGCATTTCTCCTCCTAATAGTTCCCGTTTGGAGCCACGATTACAGTGTTTTTGATCCCTTCATCATTTTAGCTATCTGTCATCACAGTTTGGTTTGTAATTAATTGTGGATGTTTGCACGCACTACTACCCGACTACGTAGCTGCTACGTGGTGGGGTAGTAGATCGTGCATCCTTTTTTTTTTTTTCAAGATTTTTTTTTAGATGATTGGTGGAGTAGCGTTCGCTCGGTCACATGACTCGGTCACAGGGTCCTAACGTTACGCCGTTGTCACGGCTTGCGCTCCAGCCTTGGTCTGGGTCTCACTCACATGAACGGAGGAAGGGAAATAACTCCTGATTCAGCTGTTAGTGCGTTTTACAACTTTAAAAACTACATTTTTTAAATAAGGGCTATTAGAGTGTTCATACTGGGGAGTTGATTCATCTCAAAAAAAATTATCCTCTGAGTTACAGATGTCTCTTTCCCAATGTAAGTCTATGGGAAAAAATATTTTTGGGCCCAATGCATCACGTGACAGACACAGAAGTTGCAGTACCGCCGCTTGGCCACTACAAAAGTCGGGATCGTGCACTTCCTGGGGGCTTGGCTCAAGCGAGCTATAGACGGGAGCTAACTTCCTGTATCTGCAACTACAGCTCAGACTCTCTTAAGGTGGACCAGCTTTTCTCCTTTAAGTGATGAGTTTTTCTCAGGCTTTTAATTAATTATTAATATTTCTTTTAACCATTTTAACAGATAGCGTTGATTGATTAAAATGCTTAATGTCCGTTAACAGTTAAATGGTTAATTATTAACATTCCTAAATTGTTCAACGTGTTGATCTGTGGGAGCTTTGTCAAAGTGTGTGTCCCTTATGATGCCATTAACAGCCTGTGTTAGAAAGTCTGCATGAAGTTGGAGAAGCATCTGCATTTACCAGGGAGGGTTTAACAAAAAGATGCCATCAAGTTGCATTATGGGATTCGGTGTTTTGGAGCTAGAACTAAACTTCAGGATATCTCAGCCTCTGCTGCTTTGATATTTTACCATTTCTTTTTTTTAAATCAGTTTTTGGCAAATCCTCCAACTCTATGGAGGTGCAGTACAGAATCGCTCAAGTAGCAGAAAGCTGCAAATCCTGCAAATAACCTAAGCTATATGAGCCCAACAGGCTCACCAGGTTTATGCCAGATAACATCAGCAGAGGCTTCGGGTACCTGATTTCTCCAATCTCACGTCTTCTAATGAGAATGACCCACCTCTAAATGCTAACAAAGACTTTGTAATGCATCAAAAATGGCCTATATCCCTAAATCACATTCATCTCTTATTTCAGTCAGTCCCTTCATCATTCCACTGATGAAAATAGACAAATAAAACCTGGAAAGAGTGGCAGAAAGGGAGATGGATAAATTGATATTGATGGAGAGAGAGATTAACATTGAGAGAAATTGGGAGACAGAGGGATGGAGGAGGGTGATGCTACGACAATTGTATGGAATGATAGGGGTGTTATGGCATGTGTGTGGGTGTGCGTGCATGCGTGCAGAGGTCACGGTGGGGCTATGGGCAGCATTGTGAAAAGGACGATTGGTGTTAAATTGGGGTGAAAAGAGGCTTAGGTAGAGATAGAGAGACTGAGTGAGAGAGAGAGAAAGCAAGGGAGAGATGGTCACCCTTCACTCCACACATGGATTAGAGGCTATAGAGACATTGACAGGCTCAAAACCTGGCTTACACTGCTAAAGCCCTGCAGACACACACACCCACACACACACACAAAACTCAGTATGTGTCAGCCCTAACAGCTACAGTATATTTAGCAGTGGGAAAGAATGCTCGACTGTTTGGCTGTCAAAATGTCTCAGTTTTGCTGAGATTTATCCGCTGATTTGGGGTCTCGACAGGCTGGGCACATTTTTAGACTATTCAGAGGGGCAATATTCTCAGCGTCTACGACAGCAACATTTTTCATGGTACTTTCCTTCCTTTCATTATCCAGCGGCTATGCGTACATGCAGAATCATAATTCCTTCTGAATGAGGATCCCGAAGCAACTGTTTACCAAACAAATAAGTGGTTTGATGAAGTACTCTGTGACTTTATGGCCCGTTGGAGAAGTTTGTTGATTAGCTCGGCTGAATGCAGATATGTTGAGACAGTCTTTGCAGAATTTACTTCTCCTACATTATGTATGATTTAGGGCTGTCAATCGATTAAAGTATTTAATCGTGATTAATCACGTGATTGTCATAGTTAATCGAAAAATAATCACACATTTTTTTATCTCATCAAAATGTACCTTAAAGGGAGATTTGTCAAGTATTTAATACTCTTATCAACATGAGTGGACAAATCTGCTGCTTTATGCAAATGTATGTATATATTTATTATTGTAAATCAATTAACAACACAAAACAATGACAGATATTGTCCAGAAACCCTCACAGGTACTGCATTTAGCATAAAACAATATGCTCCAATCATAACATGGTAAACTGCAGCCCAACAGGCAACAACAGCTGTCAGTGTGTCAGTGTGCTGACTTGACTATGACTTACCCCAAACTGCATGTGATTATCATAAAGTGGGCATGTCTGTAAAGGGGAGACTCGTGGGTACCCAGAGAACCCATTTACATTCACTGATCTGGAGGTCAGAGGTCAAGGGACCCATTTGAAAATGGACATGACCGTTTTTCCTTAGCAAGGTTTAACATAAGTTTGGAGGGTTATTTAGCCTCCTTCACGACAAGCCAGTATGACATGGTTGGTACCGATGGATTCCTCAGGTTTTCTAGTTCTTTTCTCATTCACACTGCTTTTGTAGTTTGAAGAAGACTAAACCCGAAACACTCAGTTGCCATCTTTCTGAGCTCAGCTGCCTGTTACACCATAGAGACCAACCTCTGCATAATGTAATACATCACATCAATAAAGCATCATAGAAAGCAGAGCGTCTGGATTTATGTCGGCATTGAAAATAATACCGACATGATTTCTAAATACCCTGGTATACCTTAACACCGCCCAAACCCACCGACAAGTCTGAATTAAGTCTGGTCAAAGTTGTATTAGACTAATAGTTTGAATGCAGTCTAACTACAAATCCAAGTCTGCACTGCACTACCATGCTGAAATTGTGTATTATTCATAGAAAATAGTGCAGACTTGATGTCCACTGTGATGGATTATACAGTTTAAGCATATTTCCAATAAATAGAAACCAGTGGCTTTTTAGAACAACAAGAAAATACATCCAAAAATCATAAACTGTACAGCACGTATTTGAGAATTCAGGAAAACTGCTTTTTAATAAAGTATCATTTATAAAGGGTTTATACTATAACCACACTTAAAAACTAAGGGGACCGAGCGTCTGCTGTTAGGGCTGTTTGCACTTGACGACTTATCTATATCCAAAGGCTTTCCTATAGTTGTTTTAAAAGTTTTTCCTAACTATAGATTTGCACAGTATGTTGTTCTTGACGTTAAGAATAGGATGCAATGTGGTCATTCATTGTTTTAAGTTTATCCCTCTTTCTCATTGATGGATTGTGATTATTGTTGTGTTTTATGTGTTTGTTGTAAAGCACTTTGTAACACAAGTTTTGATAAGTGCTATATAAATAAACTTTATTAGCATTATTACTATTAATACTGTGGGATGTAGCTAATGACTTTATTAATGGTCAACACATCATTTATTCAAGATGTATAGATCATTTATAAGTCATTAATAAGATCACATTTGGGTTTTCTCTAATATCATTAGCTCAACCCTTTATAAAGGGTGCCTTCAGTGGTACAAAGAAAAATGTAAAGTACATATCATTTGAAGATAATGAGCTAAAACCTGCAAGAACCCTGGTTTGATCCTTCACAGAACTTGTAATGGTTTATTTACTGCTTCCTTTGGTTAAGAGCTGCTATCTTGTTTGGCTGGTTATGTTTATGTGTTCTGAAAGGTTGTCTCTATATCATAGATTAGCCATATGTAAAGCCACTTCCTGCTGTACTGCTCTTGCTGTGAAAATGCTCTTTGTTTTGATCCTAACTGACTAAACCATGCTCATCAACATTTACAATGTACTGTTACCTTCACCTACCGCCGCAGAGTGTTTTCACAACATCTCTCGAAGTACGAGGGTTAGAAGTTAGTTAATCTCGCCAATGATTTGTTTTGGAGCGAGATGATTAAACATGAATGTATTCCTTTTCAAACAGAGCGAGAGCGGAGAGACAGACAGAGGCAAACAGAGAAAAAGAGGGAGAAAGAGTTCTCTCTCCAAATGAGTTTAGTTTAATTAACACTGTCACTGTTTGAATGGAGAAGACAATCTCCAGAGAATTACAAGATAATGTGCCGCCGATGTTTATCTCTTAAGCTAACCCTAGGCCATTTATAATGAAATTTTTTACTGATGCTGATTTATTGCAACAGCCATTTTATTGATTTCAGAAGCAGCTGGCTTGATAGATTTCATGATTGTGTGAGTGCTGATGTCAAGCCCTTTAATATATTATTCCACTTCTAATTATTAACTAAATTACTTTAGTTTGTTCTCTATGAATACACAATTAAGGAAAAAATGGTGTTTTTGTTTTTGGGCATATTGTTGTTTCAAAACATGTAACTCATACTGAAGTTTACCGAAGAACATTCTTCTCCTTTCTAATAGTCCAATAGGAGTTTTCCAGCACTTCCTCAGCCACAGGACCCGTCACCATAGTTGCCTACCAGTGCAACTCTTGCTGCCAGTCGCTAGTATTCCATGAAACAGTGCTGATAATGGCTAAATGTCCCTCTAAAACAGGTCAAACTGTGGCCTCTGTGAGTGCAGCCAATGGCTGAAGACTACTGCTTGTCCTGCAGTTAAACATGGAGGACAAATGAATACAGTATGTTGCATCTACAATAACAAGTCATCATCACATTGAGACCAAACTAAAAATCTGGCTAAAGGTCAATGTAGCCTGAAATCTGGAAATCAGAGCAGCTCATATTGGTTATAAAACTAGAAGCCGTCGCTACTGTATGTATTTGCAAACTGCTTGATATAGTCAGCTCCCACACACGCCACGATTCTCCCGCTGCACTGAGCAGGGCAATATTTTAAGAGTAACATATTTATTTGTTTTCCTGCCAAGAGTTAGTTAAGAATGTCTGTATGGTAAATATGAAGCTATGGTCACTATAACCGTCATCACTAGAAGCGGTTGGTCACTATAACCGTCATCACTAGAAGCGGTTGGTCACTATAACTGTCATCACTAGAAGAGGTTGGTCACTATAACCGTCATCGCTAGAAGCGGTTGGTCGTTATAACCGTCATCACTAGAAGCGGTTGGTCGTTATAACCGTCATCACTAGAAGCGGTTGGTCGTTATAACCGTCATCACTAGAAGCGGTTGGTCACTATAACCGTCATCACTAGAAGCGGTTGGTCACTATAACCGTCATCACTAGAAGCGGTTGGTCGTTATAACCGTCATCACTAGAAGCGGTTTCCACTGTATGCCTTTATGAGCCTTGTTTTTCCGCTTTAGTGCGAACACAGCATCAGGAATAACATTTCTCCAACCTTGGGGGCTAAACATGTGCATATACAGTACATGGCCATCACGTGGTAGAGTGTTCCAATTTACTTTATGGACAAAAGAAAAAGAGCATAGCACCACAACAATCAACCTCTCAAGGTTCATGAGCCATACCCATCTGGGCCCAGGTAAAGATACTGCAGTCATCTGTGACATTGAAGTGGTAACCAACATTAATATTAATGGAGGCATTTCATCATCCATCAGTGCTATCAGGCTGTTTTTCAGGTTTTCTAGCTGTACCTCCATTTGCTATCTCAATCCTCAAATCACGCCAAGCATTAAAAAGAAGAAAATGTTTTGCTGGAATTTTTTTTGGTCTTTGGAATCCAGTGTTGTGTCGAGCTTTTCATAGCTTGTTTTCCCATCCAGCAATAAAATCACGGCTTAATGCCATTGCCAGAGTGTCCCCATCTATTCCTGATTCCAGTCTATTAGACCATGTGGGCTATTCTTCATTTGATGTTAACACTTAGATCAGGAACATTTTCCTCCTTGATTACATGTTTCTGTTATTCTGCTGTTGGTTTTCTCTGATGTTTCTTCTGCTGATCTTATATTTTATCCTCATTTCTACAGACCGAAAATATCGGCGCTTAATCTGTAATCATTTCTTGCATCCAATCTCGGCGTTGCCTTTGTAAGTAGCCTACATGCCTCAATATCGTAAACTCAGACCTCACACTAGCCATTCCCTTTTTTAAATAATCCGATCCTCTCATTTTATGACTACATTTTTTATTCAGGGACACAAATTGGTTCTTCAAAATCACAATCTCCTCTCTGAGAAATATTTAGGTCACTCTTTGGAAGTGGTGCTGCCACAGCTGCCATGAAAAGGGTTTCTTCCACATCACTTCAACACATGCTGTGCTGGTCTTCTGCTACTTGAGTAGCATATGGTTCTTTTATTCTGTCTGCAATAAGATCTCTTCTGCCTAAAGGCCCGGTCATACCAGAAAGTGGCACAGTGAAATTCATCTATCCGTCTCTCTCTGTGCAGTATTTGGTGCTAGAAGTTTGGTGACTTAGTGACCACTTGCGGGGCTAATACATCAGACAATCCTATTTCCCATTGGGGGGGAAAACAATCCTGTGTCCCTCATAGGCAGCAGCAAAGTAAACAGAAGAAGTTGAAACATGTCTCCGAAATTCTACTTTAAACAAACCGGTCATAGTAATAACACCAACCAACTGTGTAGTTGGTTGCACCAACAATAAATCCAAAAACACTGATCTCCCTGCCATATCCTAAAAAAGATATAATAGAGGAGCTTTATGGCTCCAAGCTATAGACCAGACCAGCGTTGTGACATAACCGAGGTTGCACTGACTTTTGGGGGAAAGTAACTCACCATCACAGGACAGGAAATGATGAAAAGCTGTTGTGTAGCGGGTTAACTGAGGCTTTCACACTGAGATCTAAGGCTCATATGATACGTTAATATTCACTGTCAGTGTGCTAAATGACTAAATGATGCTGGTGACAGTGATTAGCATGGCTAGCTAACGTTAGCCTGAGTGTGAGGCTGCTGCAGTAATACAGTCATACATTAACGTTATAGCAGCATCAGACTGTCATCTCCAACTAAATCTCATCCTGTAGATAAAACAGTTGACTGTTAACACGTTGGTTATTTACAGACACTTAGCCTAACAGGATTCAATCTAATACGTATAGATGTCTGGATAAGCAATACAGTGCTCCAGGGATGATGTGTTTTTGTAGACCAACCAGGAAATTAGCATCAACCTGGGTTTCCTCAACAAAAAGCCAATGAGATTTTTCAATTGGATTTTGGATTATTTCAGAAAATAAGATCTGTGGCAAAGAAACATGTATGATACTTTAACATTTTGTTCTGTAAAATAATCCTTACAAATGAACACCACTTTTATGATTTTTTAAGCATAAATGCACACGGCAGAAGTAAAAAGCTAACGTTAGGCTATAAATCAACTACACCGCGGTCGCATGAACAGGAGTATACACAACGAGGTTGTAAAGGCGGACGAGTCGGCGTGATGACGTTTAGTAGCTAGTCTCATTTAGCCACTTGTTAGCAACTGCCTTTTTAAGGACACATAAAGGCTTCAAAATGTATGAGTAGGGTATGTATTAATGTATTTATTGTTGTAACCACAGACCTTATTTCAGGCATCTAACTAAAAACCATTAAAAAAAAACCCCATTGACTTCCAGACGATAGAACTGGAACTGCTAAGATGCTAATTCATTTCCGGGTTTCAAGACTCATTCAGCACTCTATATCCGTCCACTGTGTTGGACGGGGGAAGACTGAAGGGACATGACAGCGATCAACATTAATTTATTAAGGTATCATGAACGCTCAGGTTCAGGCAAGGTTGCAAAATAATTATTAGACATGTATATAAAACAAATGATTGTTTAACAAGAGACGAATGCATACGAACTTATCAAAATTACACACACGTCAAATTGCATTGAAGTTTATGGGATCTTCAGTTTCCTATCCCCCAAAAGGGGGCGTGGCCTTGACTTTTTGCTAAGTAGCTGCATGTACTGGTCTGATGTATGGGTGAACTTTTGCAGCTGGCTAGCTAACCACTAGCTGAGAACATGCTAGCACTAGTAAGCCACAATGGCTCCCTGAGCTTCTTTTATGTATTCTGTACTGTAGCCTTCACACCACCTGGCATTTTGTTCTTGAGATGTGCATCATTTCATTAAAAAAATGCTCAAGCTAACTGTTTGCTAACTATCACTTAACAAGTTTGTTAGCCCAGTTGTTAGAAGTTCACACAGTTTATTCAAAAGACATGTTTGTAGGCCTACCATCGCAAAGTATGCTTTATTTGTAGAGTGGTTTATACCCTGACAGAGGAAGTTAAATAAAAGTGGATGGAACAAACATAATTAATAAGCTACAATAACGCCCCTATTTTGGACTCTCCACTCCCTCAAAACTAAACACTGTTGAGCTTGACGTGAAAACTTTGCATATATTTCCTTGCGCTCACAAGCAAAGCCACTGATTGCGTTGATTCCATTGAAATCAATTTATTTTGCAATTTTATTTTAGTGTGACCATCACTTGGTCAGGAAATCACAAAAAAAAAAACTTAAGATGCCAGTTTTCATAAAACATTCTACTGTTTCTTGCATTCACATTTTCACATTTTGTAAGCAGCAGTTACTCCTCGTAAGCCTCCAGCTACCAGCACACAATGCAGGAAGCCAACATTTTTCTGAAACGGCAGTTGATATTAGTAGCAAGCCTCCATTTATTGCCAAACGTTTTCCTTTCAGCTGGCCTTCATCCGCTAAATCAAGTATTTCAGTGCAATCTTGGTTTCTACATTTATCTATCCTTCTGTCACGAGCACAATCTAGTTTTTCATTTGATTCTGATTGTTGTCATATTCATGAGGTATTTCCATCCCCATCAATGTAAGTAGGCTAAATATATATCACATTATCTTGTGTGCTCGGAGTGGAAAATAAATCTTAAAGGGGACGTATCATGAAAAACTCACTTTTTCAGTGTTTGTGCTCATACATTTGTGTATCTGGAGTGTCTACCAACCCACAAACTGTGAAATAAGACAACCTGGTCAGTTTTCAGTCAGCTGCTTGGATCAGAAAACATGTGATTCAACAAGCCATTCAGATTTGGCTTCCCCTCCTATGTCACATGCAGGCTCATTAGACTATACCACGATAAAGAGTCTAGAAGCAAAGAGGAAAAACTCTGATGCTTTTTTGACAATGCCACCATTTTGGACCGAAAACGCTAATGAGTCCATAGCCATGAATGTATAAAGAGACGTCTGTAAATCAGAGGAGCATTTTTTTAGGTAAATCAACTCCCCGTTACGAACACTTAAATATCCCTTATTTAAATCATGATGTCCTAAAAGATGTAAAATTGACTAACAGCTGAATCCAGAGTTTATTTTCTTCGGCATAATGAACGTACATCAGACCCACGGGACTGCACCGCCCTGCACGCTCATATGACATATCCGGTTCTGCCAGTTTTCTGTTAGCAGTATGCAGGTGTAATAATGGATATATTGGCTGTAATTCATCACTTTTAATATTTGTACTAGTTATAATGCACCAATGGGCTGTATGCTGTAAGCCTGTACCGTGGTGGATGTATTAACGTCTCTGTTCCCAAACAACCGGCTATCGGCCAGTAACTAGTAGCGCTAGTAGCATGACATCAACAACATTTAAAGTAGTTGTAGGCTATTTACTAACACGCAGGACAAAAGCACAGGACACAACCTCTTCTACATCCATGGACTGTAGTCTATTGGACATTTTAGAGATCCTTGACATGAAAACATTTGAGATTGCTCTCAAGTAAATAGTTATAATAGTATCTATATTTATAATGTTATTATTGTTCAACACAGGCCATGTTGGTAGAGACATTAAATATGAGAATAGAATCGAAATAATTTAGTTTTACTATTTTATGACACTTTGTAGGTGGACGTTTTACTGGCCTCCGGCAGTCGCTTTCAGTCCAAAATGGCGGAGGCATAGCCCTGCTGCTGGGCGCTGATGTTGCAATGGAACAATTAATTGGCTTTCACTTCTTATCAATATATGTTGTTTGGCTTGAGAACTGCCTTTGTAAAGTTGCATCATATTTTTCTCGCAAGCCAATCAGAGCAGACAGGGCTTGTTCGGGAGGGGTTCTTAAAGAGACAGGAGCTAAAACGGAGCATTTCAGACAGAGGGTGAATACATGTATATTCAAACAGACAGTACGAGAAAAATAATGTGTTTTTTGACCATTAAAGCATGTAAACATGTTCTAGTAGAAACCCCAAAACACAAGCATGAACCTGAAAATGAGCATGATATGTCCCCTTTAAAATGTGCAGGTTATTATTTGGTAAAAAACAGGAACTTTCTTTATGGATAAATAAGTCCAGTTCAGGGGAAATGAATACGAAAATCAGATAATTTGTATGCAGTTGTGAGAAAATTAGAGGACAGTGGTGAAATGTCATTCGGCTAAACCACAGCAGGGAGATATTAACATTCGGACCTATGGCATTTTAATGGAGTGGACAGGGAGGGATAATTTGGGATGGACCATATTGTTGTTCATTACTGAGCCTCCCTCTGTGAGACACGCAAGTGTGTGCGCATGCCTGTGTGTGTGTGTACAAGCATCCTTTGCCGTGGTGTGTATCTGAGAGAAATGATGGATAGATGTCAATGGCAGGTCTCCGTCTCCCTCTCTGTTTACTGCCTGTATGTGTGTGTGTGTGTGTGGCTATGTGTGTGATGGATAGATGTGAGTGCAGAGGTCTTAGTGTATTTGTCCAGACTCCATTAAACACCTGTTCACTGGCCTAATGTGTACAGCCCTGTGTCCTCAGGCTGCTGCAATAGTACAGCAGCAGAAGACATTATGTACACAATAAAACCATCAAAAGAGTGCTGTTTTTATATGATATATTCTATTTAACAGGACAAGGTTTCACATACTAAAAAGCAACAAAACAACTTATTGTCCACTGAGCTTCCAACACATCTGCTGGGGAACTAAATGACTTACTAATTTATGATTGTCAATCAAATAGATCGGAATCATTGTGATGATATCATCATAACTCTACAAATCTCAAAAATGTATTGTAAATCTCCTCACTTCCCATAACTAAAACTCAAAAGTAGATTGAATGACTCCTTATAGGGGGCATTCAGACCAAGAGGCGGCGATGGCGTGGGCATTTTGCTTCAGGTACTGGTTAGACGATGAAATACGACTGAGGAGTCAGCTTGGCTTCGACTCTTGGAAGTCTCTAGGAAGTGTTTGAGTAATGATTCCATGACTTTAAGGCTTGGCAGACGCCAAAACGCTTCATTGGTTTATAACAGGTCTTCTATGAGACAAGATTTTACAACTCTGGAAAGATTTCATGGCAACAATTCTTGGCAATCGTTTCATCCTCAGTCTTGACAATTACAAGGTGGAAGCAGTGGTGAAAGAAGTACTCAGATATGTTTTACTAAGTAAAAATATCAATACCACAGTGCAAAAATACTAATATTACAAGTAAAAATCCTGCATTCAAAATCAAACTATAGCCTGGTAGTACTCATTATGCAGAATAAATATTGATGCATTGTGTTCATTCTTCTTTAATGTTGCAGCTGGTAAAGGTGGAGGTCATTATAGGGCAGCAAGTTGACACCATAATAACGTGTTAACGCAAATTCGTTTTAACGTCTTATGAAACTAGACGACCTGGAGTCGGTGTGGATGAGGGGCCCAATTTGGAAAGCTACTGTAAATAACCCTCCAAACTTACGCTAAATTACTCCTTGACCTCTGACCTCCAGATCAGTGAATGTAAATGGGTTCTCTGGGTACCCACGAGTCTCCCCTTTACAGACATGCCCACTTTATGATAATCACATGCAGTTTGGGGCAAGTCATAGTCAAGTCGGCACACTGACACACTGACAGCTGTTGTTGCTGTTGGGCTGCAGTTTGACATGTTATGATTGGAGCAGGGGTGGCTGGCCAATCGAGGGCGCTAGGGCGCCGCCCTCCCTGAGCCACACACACAAAAAATATTACTACTACTACTACTACTAATAATAATAATAATAATAAATTATACAAATTGTCAATATTTGTGTGTTTTGAATATGGAATGCACCCAGTAATATGTGTAAAATATGATAGAAAATCACGTCCCCTGACATCTCCCCAGTATGAACACATATTGTACCAGCTAGAAGGCTTGCACAGGGAGAGCTCCCAGGTACTATGTTGGTCTGTATGTAAGAATGCAGGCCTTCCTACAGAACACATGAATTGGAAGAGGAGACGAGCAGGAAAGAGCACCGCTGGCAGTTCCAGAGAAACCTTTTCTTCTATTTCAAACCCTCGTCTCCGTGACTCCGTCTTGTTCAGGTTGCTCGGAGGAAGTATCTTTGGGAGTTTAGACAGAGAAGTATTTAAAGAAAGAGAGCACTGACGCACATAAGGAAGATTCAGATGTACAGATTAAGTAAGAGAGACAGGAAGAGATGAGTCTTAGAAACTAGAAGAGGTAAGCGAGGTGTAGGAGAACATGTTTTGTATTTCAAAGTTGCCCTCTGTGTGGCAGTTGGGAGGAAGCAACTCTTGATGCCTCCCACTCAGTTTGGCCTCAGGCCTCAGTATCCATGTGAACATCCCCGTGTTCAAAACCCAGTCAGATCACTGCCAGAGCTACAGAGGACTGCAGGGTTTGGCTTTAGAGACTCTGGGTGTGAACACCTCTGTTCCGTTGCAGTTATTTGTGAGACACTCCTGAACACGGAGCTGCCGTGGAAGACCCGATCTTTACGGGGAACAGGCTGCGGATCGGGCCTAAATGGAACTTTTCACTGGGCTAGTCATGCTTCGTTGTGGTATAACATGAATGTGCACGGATACACAGAGGAGGTTTAGGCCACAGACACTCAGAGAGAGATTCTTTTGTGACTCCACAGCAGGTACTTTAACATACAAATGTAGCTCCAGCTGAAATCCACCTTTTTTACAGCAGCAGGGCTCTGAAATGAACTCGGATGGGGGTTTTCACTCCGTCAGTTACGCTTCCTTCTCGCATGTAAAACATTTACATGGACACAGAAAGGGTTTCAGCTACAGAGAACTACAGGGAGGCTTCTGTGCTGATATTGTTATGGTGACATAATGTAGCTATTGTAGGAATCAGATATTCTCCTTGTTGCAGACATAACCCAAACCCAGAGCTGCACATGGTGATTTCACAGGAATGTAGCTCCAAACATTTGCTTTTGATTATTTTATTACAAAAAAAATCCTGTTAGCTGATGTTGATGAAGTATAAATGTGTTGAGTGTCTGGTGGGGCTGGAGGTTGCTTCTGGACAAAGCATTCCCTCAGTGCTGTTTAGGAGTGAACCAAAACAGGAAGTTTTCAGGCCAGATACCAAAACCTTTAGCTAAAAGACATTAAAACGCTGTGTGACACCAAGGGGAACCGCAGAGTTGCCCGATAACTCTCTGTGGATTACCCCGTGTCTAGACCGCAAGCGTATCAAGACACGTTTTTTTCTGGAAAGTAGGGATGTTCGGAATTAACCGTTAACCGACATTAAGCATTTTAACCGATTAACACTATCAGATAAAGCGGTTAAAAGAAATATTTACAATTAATTAAAAATCTGAGCGTCTCAGAGGAGCGGCTCATCTCTTTAAGGAGAAAAGCTGGTCCACCTTAACAGCCCACCTTAAGAGGCAGAGCCGGAATTGCTGGATACAGGAAGTCGGCTCCGGTCTCTGGCTCTCTTGATCGGAGCGGAGGAGTTGTAGTTTTGTAGCATTTATTCACCGACAAATAAACTGTACACACACTGCTACACCTACGTTCACAGCTAGAACAACACCAACAACCTCACACTCACCGCCAACGTCAGCTACGTCATCGTAGCTGCTAAGTTAACGCTCCCAGACGGTGAACTGGGGACTCCCGTCAACCAATATCTGTTGTGCTCCTGCAGCTGGAGCACCGCTGCATGCGAGGCACAAATATTGTCGGTTAATGTTTAAGAACATTTTTCAAAATGAGCATCCCTATTCTTCACTGAAATCAGCTGCCTGCTGCGACTGGAAAATAGGTTGATGAGAGTGAGCCAAAACAGTAAACTTGCAGGCCAGATACCAAAACCCTTAGCTAAAAGACACTGAACCGCTGTGTGACGCCGAGGGGGACCATAGAGTTGGATGATGACTCTGTGGGTTAGTCACTACAGACCTCTTTCCTATTTTGTATTTTGAGTGCAGCTTTAATAACCACTTTCTAACAGCAGAGGCTTATTGAAAAATCTGATTTATGACTAATATGTGATGGGGTAACTTTTAAAGACACTGTTTTCCAGGACTGTGCAGTAATGGAGAAAAAGAAAGGCTGTTTGTGTACATCAGAACTTTAAAAGTCACCTAATGAAATGAAAAGCCTTTGATTCTATTGTGTCTATAATTATTGATTCATCCATTACTGTGTAAAGGCAAAATGTATCTAAAACGAGAATTTGATTTGGACAAACAGAGCCACTCTACATCATAAGTCTGGAGCAAAGCCAAGCGCAGCTTTAATGGAGCTTTTTCACTCCCCTACTAATCCCAGTAACGCTGTTTGCCTCCAAAAAGACTATGATGGATTGGTGATGCATCACACCTCAAAGGAATACATTAGCTTTTTGGCAAATAACATTTCTGATCAAGTTGGCGCTGCGTTGCAAAAGGATTGGTAGCAGTTTCGTGTCACCTTGTCCTGAGTAAAACATGTAACCGCAATAAACTGCAAAAGACAAAAACACATCTTTAGTTTCTGGCAGGATTATCCTGTAGTCACAGAAATGAAGCCCATCATGAAAGCACTGGATAAACTAAATCAGTGCTTGAAGTGGAAAAAAACAAGTGCCAGTACTTCTCTGATTCACATGTTGGCGTGTGTATCGGCCGGTATCAGCAATCTCTTGCCGCTTATTCCTGTTTATTCATTATTTCTTTCAGCATGTTAAACTGTGTCTGTCATAATCAGCTGTGATTTTATTGTGATATTATACTTGGGCTATGCTTCTTCTGTAGTAGACCTATAATACTCCAATAATACTCACACTGGAACGTTCTAGGGTTAAGGTGGTGTGTTCAGTGTTCATAGTTGAAGTGCTTTCCTGTGTTATCTGTAGCCTATAGTCGGGGATCATTCAGGTTTTAGGAGCAGAGTCCCAGTCAGGATGCTGCTATATATTATACAGCAGGATAAAGAGACACATTCTGAATCTCTACAGAGGTTAAAAAATACCACTAGATATGTTTAGCGGCCACTTCATATCTTTGCAACAGTCCTTATTCTTCACAAATCTAGTTACAGAGGACCATATTATCACACACAAGCACATGAGAGCTCTGAACTAGAAAATGAATGCTGAGGACAGACTGTAGCATGTAGATTATATGCGTGTTAAATTAAACGGCAGAGACATCTTCACTCAGCGAGATGACATTTCCTCAGGTCAGCGTTTTGCCCCCCATGAGACCTTTGATGGGTCAGCTCTCAGCCAACCAGCGGGAGGCTGGACAGAAGCAGCTCGCAGACCCCCGCGTGGTAATTGGCTCCTCGCTGTCTGAAAACTCAAGAAATGAAGACAGCAAGACAGACAGACACATAATAGAAATACAGACACTGGATAAAGAGAAGAATAGCTACTTTATGTCTAAATGATGCTACAGATTGTTGAATGAAAAATGTTGTTTTGATGGTCACATATTGGGCAGACTTTAGCTATGTAGCCCACTGGACAAATAATGTGTGTGTGGCCTCTAATTGGAGACTGTTTCTGGGTTTCCTGCAGTGATTCAAGCTGACTACAGGGACAGTGATACACATGCCCGTGTGCACGTACTGTACACACAATCACAAACAAGGCTACAATTAATGATGGCAATGGTGGCAACACAGAGCCATCGCCAGTAAGAGAAAATGAGGGAAGAACAATACAAGATAGAGAGAAAGGGAGAGAGGATTTAATGATTTGATATTAGTCTCTCCCTCAACCTCTTTACTGGACAAAAAGAGTTCCAGAGCAAAGAGAAAGGAAATGAATACAGTGAATCAACCTGAGTGTCACCCTTTGTACAAACCAAATTGACCATTCATAATAATAATGCTCTAGCTTGAGAAGAGTTCATTTTAATGTTGCACGGCTTTTCTTTCCCTGATACAAAAAAAGAAGTCTACTGTTTAAATTTTAGTGATCTAATTGTATCTGCATATCATTTCAGATTAGCTTCACAGCTGCTATGCTATTTCATTTCCTCACATGTGAGATGATGAAGTCTCAAACATTTAGATAGTGATAAACCAGTGATATTCCCATTCCCATCTCAGAAGTACAGTACTCATGTAGTACTCGTACTCGCAAAACGGCTCCGATACCACTTTACAGCAGCGTGACGTTAACCTCTCGTCACCATCTTTCAGGTCCTCACGCTCCACCTCCCCGGTGGTGCGCCCTGGGTAGGCCGGGATCCCACTGCAGCTGGCGCACACCGGCCCTCACTTTCATTGCGCCACGCGGTTTTGCTTGCACCCTCTGACTCGCGCGTGCATTAGACTCCTTGGTCCGTGTTTCAAGACGGGTCGGGTAGGTTGCCGACAACGCCACTGACCTCTGGCGCCTTTTATGTGGGCCGTGGCACGACACGGTTGGGGCGCACTGAGGACAGTCAGCCCCGGTCGACAGGCGAGGTCCGGGCAGGGAGCGCTGTAAAGCTGCGGCCGCGAGCCACCTTCGCCTCAAGCCTTTCCAAGCCGACCTAGAGCCAGTCACGGCGCACCGCCTTGTATCCGGGACTCCCCAGCCTGGCGTGTGTCTCTCACACCCTCCAGCTGGCTGTTAACGAGGGTCTTTTGGCACAGAGAAGTACTCGTATTGGTACTCGGTATCGGAGAGTACCCAAATGTAAGTACTTGTACTCGTTCTCAGTCTGAAAAAAAGTGGTATCGGTGCATCCCTACTGCTAGCATCGTCATTGTGAGCGTGTTAGCATGCTGATGTCAGCACATATGATGTCAGAGCCACAAAGGCCAAGCATGACTTTTGTGTTGGCAGCAGTGGGCTACTCAATGTAAAAGTGCCTTAAACTTGCATTCTTTCTAATATCCAGCAGGGGGCGACTCCTCTGGTTGTATAGAAGTCTATGAGAAAATGAGCCTACTTCTCTCTTGATTTATTATCTCATTAAACATTGTAAACATGAGTTTATGGTCTCAATCTCTAGTTTCAAGTCTTCTTCAATACAGCATGATGTTCATTTAGTAAATTATGGTCCCATTTAGAGTCAGATAGACCATAAAGCAGGGGATGCGGCCAAAATGCAGAACTTGAGGCTCCAAATGGCAGTCCACAGACCAATGGGTAACTTCACGGTGACTACGTCCACTTCTTATATACAGTCTATGATTGGGCCCAAAAATACTAATTCCCATAGACATACATCTGGAAAGAGACGTCTGTAAATTAGTAGATGTATTTTTTAGGTAAATCAACTTCCCAGTATGAACACTCTACTAGCCCTTATTTAAATCATTAGGTCCTAAAAGTTGTAAATGCACTAATAGCCAGATCCAGAGTTATGTGAATGAGCCCCAGACCGCGAGAGGGCTGGACCGCGAGGGCTGTGGCCATTCGAGTCATTTTTTAACATGCCGGGCCCTTTGCTGTGCTTTCTTATGATATCAACAGTATGTAATCCAAACTGCATTCCTCATGATGTTGAGTGCCACTGCAGCAGTAATGCAGCAAGTATGCAGTCAAATATTAGACATTGGCTGCAATCCTTTAAATAACTCCGTTTTGGCTTTGTATACAAACAAAGACACACACTCATTCCTCATATCCTCGGCTGACCTATTTACCTGATCAAAGACCTGA
Organism: Sebastiscus tertius; assembly: GCA_916701665.1. NCBI lineage: Eukaryota > Metazoa > Chordata > Actinopteri > Perciformes > Sebastidae > Sebastiscus > Sebastiscus tertius. Next base: position 20,695 of record CAKAOH010003224.1, read on the forward strand.
GGATTCTGTGTGGGTTTGTGTATGTGTGTATGTGTGTGTGTGTGTGTAGGGTGAGTGGGGTGCAAACTAAGCTGTGTTCCTTCTCCAGTTACAGCTCACACATATAAATTTCATCTGCACAGAGAAGAGAGGGAGTATATACTGTATGTATGTATTTACTAGGGCTGTCAATCGATTCATATATTGAATCGTGATTAATCTCATGATTATCTGTATAGTTAATCGTGATTAATCCCAAATGAATCACATTTTTTTTTTATCTGTTCAAAATGTACCGTAAATGAGATTTGTCAAGTATTTAATACTCTTGGGGCGTATATGCTGCTTAATGTAAATGTACATATTTATTTCTGGAAATCAACAACACAAAACAATGACAGATATTGTCCAGAAACCCTCACAGGTACTGCATTTAGCATAAAACAATATGCTCCAATCAGAACATATCAAACTGCAGCCCAACAGGCAACAACAGCTGTCAGTGTGTCAGTGTGCTGACTTGACTATGACTTGCCCCAAATTGCATGTGATTATCATGAAGTGGGCATGTCTGTAAAGGGGAGACTCGTGGGTACCCAGAGAACCCATTTACATTCACATATCTGGAGGTCAGAGGTCAAGGGACCCCTTTGAAATTGACCATGACAGTTTTTTCCTCACCAAAATTTAGCGTAATTTACTTAGTAGTATGACATGAAGGAGCTAGTACGACATGGTTGGTACCGATGGATTCCTCTTTTTTTGTTGTTTCAACTGATACCAGTATCTTCACTCTAGCTATAAACAACAACCTTAAAATCGCAAGTTGTGTTAAAGCATTGCAGAAATTAGTGATGTTAAAACAAATGTGCGTTAACGTTGACAGCCCTAATATTTACGTGTGCATGCGTGTATACACATTAGCATATGTGTGTGAATGCATGCATGATTCTGCTTCGTGCATGTGTGTGTGTGTGTGTGTGTGTGCAGGCGTTTTACTTGGTATCACCTCCCCAATTAAGTTACATTTGTTCCCAGGCAACAAGTTGTGATTTTAAGCTATAGTACCTTGACTTTTTGGATGTACAAGGTTGTCATCACCTCCTAGTATTTCACGGGACTGAGTGGATTTTCTGCTCCTCATAAACCAATTAAGAGTGTTAAAGGGAACTCTCTTTCCCCCGGTTCATTTGTCGGTTCTCTTCTCTAGTTTTCACCTCATCTCTGTTCAATTACTTCTTCTTTTTCTTTTCTCCTCTCCTCACATCTCACACCCTTTTTCTTTCTTTTTCCTCCTATTCTCTCCTCTACAAACCTCCTCTCCTCTCACCTCTCGTATTCTCCTCTTCTCTGTGTTTTAGATTAGTTTTATCATCTCAGTATTATGTCTTAGCCGTAGGGGGAGTGTGTGTGTGTGTGTGTGTGTGTGTGTGTGATAGTAATCTCAGCTGTCCGATTATATCTCGTTGCTCTGTTGCCGAACTATAAGATGGCTTATTGATATTTTGTAAGGGAAGATATTTTCTAAAGACAAGTACGTCTTGATTTTATCCCTGATCTAACTAGGCAACTTGGGGATTAACAGCTCCTTTCAACTAAAACATGCTTCGGGGCTCTTTGTTCCCAAAAAAATTCAAACACTTAAACTACAAATGCCGTATTATTTTCCAAAATATTTATGGGTTGCATATCAAAAGCTCTTGGGATGCAGTCAGTTTGGAGAGATGAATGATGTGATTTTTTTAGTGTGTAGTGCAATCGAGTTAAAAGTCAGACATTTAAATAGACCAGAGTAAAGTGGATATTTAATAGTACTGAAGATTTAAAGATAAACATCCCGACAGCACGCCAGATATTACTCCGGAGCACCTCCAAAATTCAGCTTTTCATGTAGTTTATCTTGTTTTTAAAATGTCTGTTCCTCCAAAAAAGACTTGTTTTTGTGAATTTTCAAGTAAAAAAATGGAATGAAGTTGGTTAAAACAAAATTAATTCAAAAAGATTCGATTTGGATGTGCCGTGCGATTAACAAGTCGGGAGGGACTAAAAATGGAAACACCACAAATCAAGTCTGCCAGCTCCTACATCCACAAAAAGCAGCCGGATTAAAACGCCTACAACTGCGAGCAATCGACCCCTTAAATCGTCAAGGCAACAAAATCAAAACGTGACAGTAGCGAGACTGTACAAGAAGGGTAATTACTACCATGCCCTTGTGTAAAAACAGAGCTTACTGCCTATACGTATTGGCCAACTGTGGGTACTGCAACATAGAGAGCCCAAGTCCCATCCCTTCCGGTGGACCCTATGAGACCTTATTTTGGAAAAAAAATTGAGTGTTTTGATAGTTTAGCAGTATTTATATAGCACTTAAACCTTTATAATATAAAAGACATGAAAATAGCACTTTTTACAATATGGGACCTTTAAGGGATTTGTACATTGCCAAAATTGAGAAATGCATTTAAACATATGAAGTACAGAAGATAAAACTGTTTTTGCTGCTTTAAACTTTCTGAATATACACTTGACTGTAATTGTAATGTACCTGTTCTGTTACTTGAGATGCACTTGATAATGTCCTCCCTCCCACCACCTGGAACCAGTGGGTTTGTTCCCAGACGTCCTCCTATCCACCTGGTGTGCAGGGGGGGAGTAAATGAGGCGCTCCTAAAGTAAGAGACTTTGGAAAAACTAAACTTCCCATATTTTGACCTCAGACCTTCCATCCCCTTAATACCCAACTCTCTCTCTGTCCTCAGCCCACCATTTCAATCTGCTGCCTCTTAGTTTCCCTCATCCAGCTCTCAACAGGCACACACACACACACACACACACACACACACACACAGGGGAGGAGGTGTCAGTCAAGATGGATGTTTAAGTTGGACCAACATCCCATATGGCAACGTGTCCTTTATGTGTGTGTGTGTGTGTGTGTGTGTGTGTTTGTGTGTGTGTGGAGAGCTCGTCCCACGGGCTGTGCCACTGAATTTGGCACCGTTCAGCTCTGCTACATCCAGTCTGCTATTGAGATGGTTAAAATTTGCACACACACATATACAGTACACACACACATGCTCTGCCTCTGCCAAACATCTCCATCTCACTGCTTAACAGCTCTGAAACTTTTTAAATACTGTGGAGAATACTGAGAAAACATTATGCTGAGAATAGTGATTGAGGATGTTTACTAGCTGTAAACCTGCCTTCATTATTCAACGAAATCGGGTCTAATACAGTTTTGATAAAGATGACTGTGCCAACTTTAGCCACGCTGCATGAGCTGCGTGGGCTTGCTTGACACTTTGCTCAGATAAGACTGAACTATATCTTACTGTGTCATTATGAAGAGTGAACTTGTAGAAGTTCACCTTTTTCATTTGGTAGAACAGAAGAGAAAACACACCTTTAAGATGTGAATATAGGAAGTCAAACGTTTGAGAGATATGAGTTTACGCCATCAGTTGATGTTGATGTATCTGTTGAACCGGCATTTGTCATTATAACATGTTCTGGCAAATTAAAAAGCAGCAACAGGTGCCAATGGGATCACGGCGCTAAATCCAACTTGTATTTCATTAGTAATAATCAATATGACCAGGTGATTAACATAATATTATGTTTGTTTATTAGGGGTGGGAAGAAATCGATTCACCTATGCATCGCTTTTTTACCATTTTGAAACCAATTTTTTAAGAATCAATATATTTGCTTCATTTGAGTTTATGTGGAGGTAGAAGGAAGTAACCGCTTTTATTGTTGTAGTCTGAGTAACGTGGCATCATATCCGATCCTAGACATCACGGCTAAAGCTGCATGATAACTCCGTCATGGACAGGAAAAGTTATCGTATGGCGGTAACGTGCGGTCAAGCCAGCCGTCGCTCTCATCTCAGTGGTCAAATCGACCGACGCTACGACTGTAGAGCACCCACATACTGACATTTATGTTAAATGCATTCAAACGGCCCCGATGGAGCTGAACATGGATGGATAAAGAGAACGGAGCTGACAGGAGAGCTAAAGGAGGAGTTGGCAAATTAGCGGAAGTATCCACATGTGACTGTCCGTCACAGAAAAAACGCTTTAGGGCTTTTATTTCGAAATGAAAGCAGGAAGTGTTGATTTAAACCCCATACTTTATCAATTCATGAAGCTCTCCAAGTGACTGCAAGCTCTACAGCACTATCTCATATTTCAGAATAAAAGCTTTGTGTTAACAAATGACGGAATTCTGTCCATAGAAAAAACGCTTGAGGGCTTTTATTTTGAAATTAAAGCAGGAAGTGTTGATTTAAAAATAAGTCTTTACTTTTTTTCATCTCTGTAACATATTCTACAGATAGACATCGAAACTCTAGTAATGTAGCTAGTATGATGTCAATATACAGTCAATAGATCACCTTCACTGTCTGTGACATATTCTACAGATGTCTAGACATGTAAACTGTAGTAATGTAACTGATATGATGTTAATTTACAGTCAATAGATCACTTTCACGGTCTGTTGCTGCTGTTAGACGCGTGCGGCACGCGTCAAAAATAGGCAAGACCTCTATTCTCTAGAAGCTGCATCTCACGTGGGCAGTGTGACTGCTCTAACCTGTTAACAGGAACGCCGAAATAAAAAACAACAGATAACGCAGCCGCCACACGCTGCTGACGTTCCTGGTGTGTCCACGGCTTAACACTCCCGGACGGGTGAACTGGCGACTGTCTGTTGTCCTCAGACACTGCAGCTGGCGCACCGCTACATACGAGGCAAAATTCTTGTCGGTTAACGGTTAATAATCGGTCAACAAGGGTCGGTTATCGGTGAAGAATTTTTTTCAAAATGAGCATCCCTACTAGTGGTAAAATGTGTTATACCGGTCCGGTGTTGTGGCTTAATATCAAACCAGTTGAAAATTGAAAACACCGGCTCAACTCTAATAAGTCATTTTCAACTGCATAAGCATACTGCTTCCTGTTTCTACCTACAGCTCTGATGATCTCCAGTAATAACGACACATACTTTAACCTGAGATCTGACATGATCTCAGTTCTGGTCCTATTAGTTTATCCACTACTTAATATTCTGATTGCGTGTTAAGCCCATGAGAGGACATGAACTGGTGACTGACAGCATCTCAGAGCTCCACTCCTGGTTTCTTCTCTAATTTCACTGTAGAATCCATCAATTTGCAGATCTGATCTTACACATTCATAAATTATTCAAAATGTTCTTGCTGTGTGTCAGCGCTGATTTGACAGCTTCTGTCTCGCACACATACACATATACACACACACACACACACACACACACACAGTAAATCATCTACATAGAAGCAGCGACACATCCTTCATATGCAACCATACTGCAGCCCCACACACACATACTGTAGGCCTGCTCTCGTACTCTCATACAAGCGCACACTTTACCTTCTGTATACGTGCACACACACACATATATTCAGTCTAAACCTTGATGACTAGGTCTTTTCCTATCTGATTGGAAGTGCAGTGTCTGCAACTCTTCCTCTGTCCTTCAGAAGCAAAGAGAGAATCACTCTCTCTGCTCCTCTCCCTTCTATGTCTCGATATATCTCTTCAGCTCTTTCGCTCCTCGTGTTTCCGCTGCGTTTTCCTCCACTGACTTTTTTTAAACTTCTGACTAGCAAAGAAAAAGTAACAGAGTACTATTCGAAATGTCATCCTGCCTCTTTATTATAGGAGCTGGTAGCTTGTGAGGAAACTGTCATTTGAAAGAGTTAGTTCTCCCTGATGTATCATGCTGCAGCCTAATGATGTGTTAGAAAACACACAGTCTTTTCAAAAAGTGACTTGCAATGAGTGCAACAGCAGAATAGACTTTAAATCCTACATGATGTTAAACCAGGGGGGTTAAAGGTCAGAGTCATTGGACTAGATAATATTCCTGAAACCTTAGAATTAACGTGTCATTCCACTGCAGATTAATTGTACAATAAAATGATAAACACAGACTTGAAGGGATTCACACCCCAATAGTTATAGATAGATTTCTTTTGATTAAAGCAAAATCCGGTCCAGCTTTCGCTGCATGGCCGCAGGTTTCCACACCAGCAGTCACCGCTCCATCCTCGAGCGATGGCCTCATTAACGTTATGGTTCCCTCATAGCATTGGGTTTAAATCTGAAATAGGTGCCTCAAATAGGCGCTTTTGCTTTTCGCTTCACATCGTCTTGTGTGTCAACTCTCTCTTGTCCCATGTGTGTGTGTGTGAAATATGACACCTGTTCTGAGCTGAGACTCTGTATGGAGCAGATGCATTCGCTGCCAGTTGTAGTGTCCGTTGTCCGACGTGTATTGATAACACGGCGCTGATACACCAAAATGATCTAAATGGGTTTTATTTCAGTAAGAAAAGCAAAACAACGGTGGGGTTGTGTGCCCGGCCACCGTGTAACACAAGTAACACCGACTACAGCGACAAGCCTGGCTGGTGTCTGAACATGCTAACAGGAGCTTGCTAGATGCACCGGCAGTGAAGTTATGGGTACTCAGTCAACTGAAGCACAGAGTACAACCATGTTTAGTGAGATAGCCATGTGGTTATGTAAGCAACATGGGTTTTAATAGCTATTGTGAGAACCTCCAGCATGGCCGTCATCATCACCTAAAAGCCCAGAGATTCACAGACGGACAGGTAGTTGGAGGTCGTTCTTGAAGACTTTCCCGACACATAGGTATACTTTCAACACCCGTATGACTCCCACAGCGACATGTTTTCAACAACCAGGCTGCGGCAGAAAAATGTCTGATTGAATCCATGCGGCCTCACTTGGACAGAAAGCCAAACTTTAAGCACTGGAAGATGCTTTTTCAGTGTCTCAGTAAGACCACCGGTGTCCAGAAGCACTGCAGCGGGGTAGAACTGATCTAGGATGATGTGTTCTCCCCGGACAGCCGTCATTGTTTTTGATCCATCTGAGCCCCATTTTAGGGCTCAAAACTGTACCAACTGCTGGAGCAAAACAATTCTTCCATGGAAGTTCACTGTTGTTTTAGAGGTTGAGACCTCCCAGACAGGATGACGAACATATTGCTAATGGATCATGACTTATAAAAGAGACATTAAAACAGAAACGTTTATAGCTCCTTTGACAAAGAACTGTTAAATTACAGCCCAGATGGAGCTGATTTGGACACATCAAATCCAGTCACGGGAGGAACTGGCATCGTGGAAAAGTGTAACGTATTTTTAAAAATATGAATTTGTCTAATTTAATTTTGAATGGGAACATTTGTTTCTAGGAATTTGTCTTCATTTTTAAACTACTCCCTCCAATGAGGCTTTTTTTTATTCTCAGCAGAATAAATCTTCTTGGACAACTTTTTCCTTTTCCCAGCTCACCATTAAGACAGGCTGTCTCTCCCTCTCTGTCTCGCTTCTTATCACTCTCTCCTCCCCCTGCTCGCTCCGTCTTTCCTCCTGCCACTCTTCCCCGTCTCCTCATCTGTCTATTCCAAGAAAACACCTCTCTCTGTCATCTCTTGTTTGCTCTCGTCACTCCCCGCTCTCCCCTTTGCTGAGAAGTCAACCATCTCTCAACCTCCATTTACCCTCCTCCATTTCATTACTTCCCATCTCGGTGTCCCTTCTTCCTTCCTTTCCTCCCCATTCAGAATAAATTCTGACATTTTCCGTCTGTTAATCACGAGTGTATTGGGCACCCATTCATGTTGCACTCGGCGATTATAATAGTCTATTTCTACCAATGTGACACCCTGTGTTACAAAGCCCCTCAGCTGTCTTGCTACTCCTGCCTCCCACTTTGCATTATTCAGATTGACAGACACTGTGACAGCCATTTACAGCAGCGGAGACGGACTCGGGGCTGAAGATGCTGAAAAATACTAAAACATATTGAACATTTTCTTTTTTCTTCTAATTTTATTGCAAGACAAAAGACAATACAATAACACAACAACAAGAGGACGACAAGAACAGTGAATACAGGCCACTTTACACATTTCTGCCATAGGATGAGAGAACCAAGTGGTGTGTGTGTGTGTGTGTGTGTGTGTGTGTGTGTGTGTGCGCGCGCGCGTACGAGCATGTGCTTTGGGGTGGAGTCTATAGGGTGGAAATATGGAGAGGAGAGGTTAATAAAATATATATATATATATATGGAGGATGGACAGTCATGAGATTTAGATGTGAAAAGGAGGAATAAGTTGACCCAGCCTTCCATCCCCTTGCTGCCCGCTCCAGAGTGAACCGTCCTAGTGCCTCGAGCAGATAATATTGAACATTTTCAATAGGGATCGACTGATTTTTTCAGGACCGATACCGATTATTAATAATCAAGGAGACCGATAATCCATATTTTGAACCAATACACATTTGCAGTGAAAATGAAAATCTTGGTGTAAAAAATGGGAATAACACCGACTCCAACACAAAACTTCATTGAAATGCCTCAAAGCATATGTTTAAACATAAGCATATGTTTCATTAGAAGAGAACTTTTGAATATTATCTTAAAACAAAAAGTGCAGGAAGCTCCCAGCTTCTTATCAAGTTAAAACTATGACTTTAATAAATAAATAAACAATACCTCCCCGAAGTTTTAGAAAGTGTAAAAAATAAATAAAACAAGCAAAACTTTCATTTGTGCTGAAGTTTGAGTCCCAGTTCAGCAGCAGCAGATTGTGGTGCAGAAAGCAGAGTTGTTCTCATGGTGAGTCTCTCCAGTGAGACGCCTACTGTTCCTCCCATAAACTACAATACTTCATGACCAATGATTACTAGAGCTGAATATGGAGAACAGCAATAGAAGTGACCATTCAACTCTGATAACTGTACACCATCTATGCAGCATGTGTGGATTAACACAAGCCTTATATGCAGGTCCATTCCATTCCATTCCACTGGGCCTCTCTAACAGCAACATGTGAAAAGTACTGCTTTCAATTTATTTATAAAGCCCTTTCCTTGCCATCATTTATCACATATTACTGATATTATAACACAACTGAACTAATAAGGCGATTTAAAACCATGATGACCAACTATTCTACTCTTTAATGGAACTGTTTTTAACTGTGTTCAGATCTCACTGTTCTGATTTTATCAAAAAGTTAAATTTTTTTTTACTCAGATTGTATGCATATGGTGGTGTGTTCTTTATACTACACTAGTTTTACTAAAATTAGATAAAAAAAAGCAATATATGGCCTTGCTCACTGTATCACAATATATTGAATTGTATTGTATTGCCAGATTCTTGCCAATACACAGCCCTATTTGACAGTGTGTTTTCACTTCATCAAAGTTAATTGTGTGTTAGTGTTTAGTTGTACTTAGCTCCATCCTCTCGTGGGGTCGTTAGTCCACAAATAGGTGACGTCACGTTGACTACGTCCACTAATGTCTCAAATACAGTCTATGTTTGTGGGCCAAATCTGATGTCATCTATGATGTGCTGATCAGCTGCCAATCAAACAGTGTCCCCACGATGGTGACAGTTTTCATTTGTCATTTGTGGCACTCTTTCCTGTATTCTTTCAGCCTTGAGGCCCATCACAGGCCTTGTTAAATCCCCTTTTTCCCATTCCTTTGGGGCTCAGGATGATGTGTGTTCATCAGTGCCTGAGGGCTCTGTGATGGCTTTTCCCCGCAGCTGAAAGAGCGGCTAGATGGCATCGAGATGTGTATGTTTACCGCTCCTGGCTGCTCAAATAATGTCTACTACTGATTACCTGTAAAGCACCAGTACTCTTTTTCAAAGCAAACCACTCTGGCTGCAAACCACAAACATAACACCTAAGCACAAACACAATCCATTTTCTTTTGTCCCCATCCAACCTTGTAGCCAGCAGGGGATCAGGTGTGTTGCTCATTGAAACTTCAGCAGTGAAGGTACTCGCTAAAACAACCTTGAACCTGCAACTGTGCCGTTCAAAAACTCCTTTTTATAACAGGTGGAACCATGTTAGCGCTCCTAATCCTGCACAATGCTCAGTGATGTGTAAAAGCCCTCTTACGAATGATTACCTTGGTCCGTATATACAGTGCATTATAGGAATGAAGACGCCCCCCCCTTGACCCAGATAAGGGCAGTATACAAAGTCGGCTGTGTTTTGCACTTTTTCTCCACGGTACAGTTTTGCAGCCGGTGTGTCAGGTGCCTTTTAGTAGATTCTTTTATTCCATTATGTTGAGTGTTTTTCCTCAGCAAATTCCTCAGTGTGGTTTGTGTGAGGAAGACTTTGATGTGGCAGTAGTGTATGCATTACAAAGATATGAAGATGGATAGAGCGTCACTGTAATTAGAGCCGGCTGATATGACCAACAAAACAACATCTTTTTATCTCTTTTATTTCAAGCTTATGGATGATTCATGACTTTAATCAATGCTTTTTTTCCCCTGCAAAATGTAGCAAAACTAAAACCTTCATGTGAAAAATAGATAAGCAAGAAGAGGCATTATACATATTCAATATAGGTTATGGACTGTCTGTACCATTTTACTTAAACCATGTAGAGCATAGACATCACTTTTAATATCTAGTTTACTAATTCATTTCTGCCACCGTTTGTGTTGACAAGACACCAGCCTGATATCTGCAGATAGCTCGCCAGCTACCGTTAGCTATCCAAATGCAAATTTGTTTCAACGCCACTAAATTTCTTTAACGCAACTTGCGATTTTTAGGTTGTAGCGGCCTCAGTTTTAAAGTTCGAGTGAATTCTGGGATCATATGAAACTAGAAACCCTTAAGGAATCCATTGGTACCAAACATGTAACGCTCCAAAGTTGCGCTAAAACTTGGCTCATATCTGCACATTTACATGTTTTGTAAATGGCCATGCCCTAACCTGCATGAAATCATATGCCAGGCACATTTATTTGTAGGAGCAGGCAAGCCCAGGTTGATTTGAGGTTGCAGTCAGCAACTGATCATGTTGAAATACACAAAAGCCAATGGACTTGACCCACCAGAACAAATATGTTGCTCCAGTCAGTAATAAGGTTTCCTCTAAGGTGTACTCCCCACCTGTCTCTTACGTGTTTACTTTTACTTTAGCAGCACACTTTGTGTCAAGCTTTCCATCAATAAATCACAGGACATTTGCTTCTATTAAAAAACAAATAAAACATTGCTCTGGGGCCGCTCCAAAAATGACATTTGTTGCCATCAGTTCAGAGCTGTGCTGTATTTGAGTACATGAAGCCGGCTCACGTCAGCAGACAAAATGTAACGTTAAGGTAAATGACAGCTGTCAGAGTAAAGCATGCACAACCAGCAGTTTGTATAGGTACAGATAGAGGATATGAAGTGTTTAGATGTCACCACATTATACCACTGCTCTCTGATCTGGAATCTTCATATCCACAATATTCAATCAAGTCACTTCACTGCCACAATATTTTAGGAGGTGGATTATTAATGTGCTTGTAAATATGCTCCTACATAAATCTGTAGCACTCTGAGGTCTGTGGTGTGGTCCAAAACAAAACTTTGTTTCTTTTAACATCAAACCCAAAGCACACAATAAATGTCTTAAAGAATATCAGCATACATGTTTTCATATCAGGAGTGTCACTTAAAACATATGACAGGGTTCTAAATGGATTCATTCTTAATTTATATGAATGTGTGTGTGTGTGTGTGTGTGTGTGTGTGTGTGTGTGTGTGTGTGTGTGTGTGTGTGTGTGTGTTGACTGGCTGTAAACTGTTGCTTCCCATTGCACTGAGAAATGCATGATGAAACGTTCTAACTGAAAGTGATGCTGTAGTAAAGAGCGTTAGCGCACTACGAGACCGACAGAGAGAAGGACTCGGTGTGGCAGTAGAGAGGGAGGTGAGTGTAATTTATTGTGATGAGCGTAAACTGGTTGGATCATCCGATGGGAATTTGGAGTAATTAGGGCAGTACTTCCTCTTTGCAGCGCATAGGAGGAGGAGGAACAGGTGCACACGAGCACAGTCAGGCTCACTTGCAAATACACATTAATAGTGGATGCATGATTAATATTTACTTTGAGAATTTGAAAAAAGAATCTATTGCAAGAGGGAGGAAGAATAGAAATGATTACATAAGGAAAATGTTATTTTTTCCACACAAAACTAAACAGTTTTGACACCCTAAAAACATCATAGGCTATATCAACACGTTCTCATCCCAACTCTTCACATACTGACGCTTTGTCAGACCCTTCGATGTCAAAACACATTTAATATTTGGTGTTTAACAAAAACACTCACTTAGGTTTAGGCAATAAACCCACTATAGTTAGGTTTAGGAAAAAACAAACATGGTTGAGCTTAAAATGACTAAGTTTGTAAAGTGAAAATGAAACTTAGCGTTGTGAACACGGGACACGAACGAACAGCTGAATGTAACGTGAAAGTGAAACGTAACACACGGGACACAAACAGAGGTCTCCTGGATGAAAGCCCTGTGTTTGTTGGACCTATCAACCTCCCCTCACTCCACACCTGTGCGTCTCTTTCGCTCTTTAAACCACATCAGAAACTGACTTTAGCTTGTCACTAAAATGAGAATAACTGGTCCTCCTTAAGAGGTGGGATGCCTGTCTGCACCCTCCTGTTAACTTAAGAGGTCAGAGCAGCTGTACCTTTTCTCCAAACAAGATTTAGTCTTAAATTGCTCCTTAACACTCAATACAGTAAAGTTGTAACCTGTAAAATCATTGATTTTTTTTGGACACTGGGGGGCAGCCTAAGCAAAACGCTGACATATTTTCACCTTTTTTCACTCCCAACTCGTCAAATAGCACCACTTGGTCAGAGCATCGGAGACCGACCCACCGGGGCAACCTTTAGCGGCTTTATGAGAAGTACCGGGCATTCAACTAACTCCAATGTAAACCCATTCCAGTGAGTATTAGGAGGTCAGAACGACTGACGAAGTACAAAGAGCGAGAAAATCCGCCTAGGGAGGAAGTTGGGATGGATGGTTGGGTCAAACAAACACAGACTTTAACCCAGGAGACCGCTGTTTGTAAACCAAGTCAACGGTGACTCCTAAGTTACGTAATGCGCATGCGTAGTTTACTTAACAAACATACTTATTTTAACCCAAACCACGATCTTTTCCTAAACCTAACCAAGTAGTTTAGTTGCCTAAACCTAACCAACTAAACGTAAAAACTAAGTAAATCTTGGAAGTTTATTTTGAAAAGACTCTTCTTATGCATACAAGCAGAACTGTGAAGACGCAAGTTTATTTTGAAAAGACACTATGCATGTAACGAGCGGAAACTGTCACGCTGTCCCTGACACGTCCAGAACTGACGCTAGAGGGGAACCTAGAGCGTCATAGTTTGAAGCATAGGGCCACTGGCCAAGTGGGGGTATTTGACGAGTTGGGAGTGAGAATGAGTCGTGTGTCTGTTTACACATCCAGCGGAGCAACATCAGCGGCCATTTGGAGTCATATTTGTGTCTACATAATGAATTTATGTCCAATATTCATTCAACTTCAGCACTGTTTTGGTCTCCACCAAGCCCTTGAGGGAACTATCTGACTCTTCAGCTGCTAAATGCTCCACTACATTCACCAACTAGTTGCTAACCGTTGCTTGGATTGAGGTACAGTGGGCTTTTAAAGCTTTTTCTATGAACACAGCTGCTGCTGAATCTAAAAACAATGATGATGATGATGAGAGTGGTGAGACTGAACGAAAATGAAAAAGTTGCCCACTGGGAAACCAAAACAATGAGCTGAAAGATGCTTAAATGCTCCATAGAGGTGAACAAGAACTGTAGACTGCTAATTCTCTGTGGTTTCATCATTACAAATGACCCCTTTCACATAGTCATTTCATCCACTGTTAATATGAAAATATTGATAATAGCACCTTTAAGAGGCATAATAATAGGATATATCATTTCATTATGTCCATCTTTACTCATAGAACTTTCAAGTCCAGCACAGAATCCCGACCAGTCAATTCTGACTCAGTACTACTCAAATCAAATAAATAATATCAACTAAATGTTTAATCATTAAAGCCCAAAGCATTAGGATTTTCAAAGGAGATGGTATGCGCCAACAACCTGACAGAAACTGTGCCCTTAAGAAAAATACCCTGGAAATGGCCCAAAAGCAAAGTTTTCTCCTCTCGAACTGTGAGTCAAACAAGTCAGGGGGTGTATCTCTTAGCCAGCTTCAAATGATCTGCTTAGGGCATGTTTTCAAGGGGAATTTTAAGTTTGTCTTGAGCAAATGTCAAACTCAGAGAGACATTAGGAAGAGGCCAGGAAGCTAAAGCAAGTAAATTAATCAGGTTGACTCCAATTATATGTCGTATCCTTTACCTATTTCACCACTTTTTTCCTCAAATACTAGTTCTTTTATCCTCCAAATAATCATGTCGTCTCTCTTTTTTGAATACCAACTCCGAGGCGTCCCCTGTTGCTGAACCCTCGCAGACCCCTATCTCTCTTTTATCAGCCAATAAAATAGTTTGCTGAGCTCTCCCTTTCCTCACCCAGGCCCCTTTAATTGCATCACTTGTCATATTAATTACATCAAGGATGTGTGCAGACAAACAAACACGGCCCGTAATGAGCGCGTGAGTTATTAAACATTTGTATTGTCAATTACGTGCATCTCATTAAATAACAATGATAATTTGTGCAGCACTTCACTAAACAAAATGCTTGTGACAGCATAAGTGCTATTTAAGGAGCAGCGTGATGATTTTATCTAAGCGAAGGCAGGAGGAATTAGCTCTGGAGAGTGGAGAGTGAATTTCCCATCTGGTGACAGTAGACATGACCATGAACAGTGGCGGAAGAAGTGTTCAGTTCATTTACTTAAGTAAAGTAAAAGCACCAATACGTTAATATAAAAATACTCCAAATACTCCATTAAGTAAAAGTCCTATCAAAACCCTACTTGTGGAAAAGTACAGAATTGTTATTGGTAGGGCTGTCGATCGATTCAAATATTTAATCAAGATTAATCGCATAATGGTCTGTAGTTAATCACACATTTTTTATCGTTCAAAAAGTACCTTAAAGGGAGATTTGTCAGGTATTTAATCCTCTTATCAACATGGGAGTGGACAAATATGCTGCTTTATGCAAATGTATGTATATGTTAATTATTGGAAATCAATTAACACAAAACAGTGACACACATTGTCCAGAAACCCTCACAGGTACTGCATTTAGCATAAAACAATATGCTCAAATTAGGGATGTTAATAATGAACCGTTTAACCGTTAACCGTCATTCAGCATTTTAACCGATTAACACTATCGGTTAAAACAGTTAAAAGAAATGTTAATAACCAATTAAAAAGTATTAATATAAGTATTAAGTAATAATCGGTTAACGAGGGTCGAGAAAAGAACATTTTTCAAAAATAGCATCCCTAGCTCAAATGATAACATGGCAAACTGCAGCCCAACAGGCAACAACAGCTGTCAGTGTGTCAGTGTGCTGACTTGACTATGACTTGCCCCAAACTGCATGTGATTATCATAAAGTGGGCATGTCTGTAAAGGGGAGACTCGTGGGTACCCAGAGAACCCATTTACATTCACTGATCTGGAGGTCAGAGGTCAAGGGACCCCTTTGAAAATGGCCATGACAGTTTTTCCTCGACAAAATTTAGCATAAGGTTGGAACATTATTTAACCTCTTTTGCGACTAGCTAGTATGACCAATGGTTGGTACCGATGGATTCCTCAGGTTTTCTAGTTGAGACCAGTATCTTCACTCTAGCTTTAAAACTGAGGCCACTACAACCTAGAATGTTCTGTTAATGCGTTAAAGAAATTAGTGGCGTTAAAACAAATTTGTGTTAACGCGTTATTGTCGCGTTAACTTTGACAGCCCTGATATTATGATATGACATTATTAGACTGTTAATATTAGACTGATGCAATAATGCATAAGCAGGATTTTGCTGTTGTAGCTGGAGGTGGAGCTAGTTTGAACTACTTTATATAAAGTGTCACAAGATTAATCTGAGGGCTCATGAGGTCATTAATGCGGAACCAAAGAAGACAAAAAAAAAGTTCTGCTACACAAGTTTGTTTTGCTTTTTCTTTTACTTTTCTCAAATATTTTATTTTGCAAAATATTGATATCTGAAATGTGATAAGAGCCCCAACTAGACACTGCTTTTTTTATAAGGAGTCACACACTAAAGGTTGGTAACCACTAATGTTATCCTTAACAATGTATTTTATTTTTATAAAGGTATTCTGTTTTTAATGTGAAATGTTGTTGAAATGTAACAACAGCTGTCACAGAAATGTAGCAGAGTGTAAAGTACTATATTTTCCTGTGAAATGTAGTTAAGTAGAAGAATAGATAGAAACACTCTTGTAAAGTACAAGTGCCCCAAAGTATTACTCTAAGTAAAGATGGAGAACTCCACATAACCACCATCAACAGTGTGTGTGTGTGTATGTGTGTGTGTGTGTGTGTGTGTGTGTGTGTGTGTGTTAGGGTGAATGTGGGGCTAGCAGCAGGTAATAAAGGTGACCGGACAAGAGTGAGGTTGCCAGGTGTGGTGGCACAGTATCCCCCTCCTGCAAGTCAGACTTCAGAAGGACTGGCATCAACAAACTCACACAGGAAAACCACAGTCACATAACGCCTGCCAAACTCTGTCAGCTGCACCAAATTCAAAATGCACTGATATTTTGATGTATTGATTTTCATCCCTGGTCTCTTACTAGCTAGTGTCTAGAAGGGAACTTGCAAGTTTGGGAAACTCTCACGAGATGGTTAAGGTTAGGCATTGACATTGAATATTTAACGTTAGGCATTGACCTCGGATAGTTAAGGTTAGGCATTGACCTTGAATATTTAAGGTAAGGCATTGACCTCCAACAGTCAAGGTTAGGCACTGATCTTGGGTGCGCTACACACACACACTTGCACAAATACATCGGCAATTGCTGATTGTTGGGCTGACGATGGCCGGTTGCAAAATGTGAACATATTGCCCAATCCTATCCCTTACCTTAACACTTAACAAAAAAGCCTTACCCTTAACTAAAAACCTTTTCAAGTGAAGACAGTTCAGTGTGCTTGTGCACAAATTGCAGTTTCCAACTTCCGCTGCTCAAAAGACCTCGATGTGTGCTGTCCTCGCTCAACTAACCTCTCCTCCTTTCAATATTCCCCTCCTTTTCTCTCTCATACATTTGTCATCTCTTTTTGCCCTGAAAATAAATCCTGTGGCCTTCACTCTGACCTTTTATGGGAGGAGGACAAGGCACAGTGTCCTCAGAGGTGATTTGAGCCCATTGTAGCTCTGTTAAAGGATTAGACAGAGATGTAAGACGGACTGTGTCAACCTCACTGTGACGGAACCCCAGACTGTCGCCAGAAGAGAAAAAAGGGTCACTGAAATCTGTTGGAAATGTAACAATTCACCACTTTTTGTCATTCTGATTTCGTTTGTGTTCACATGTGTATTTTTTATTGCTTTAAAGGCGTCGACAGCTTATATACACAGGGAGCAGTACACCGACATGCTGTACTTTTGCATTAGATTAAAAGATGCCAGGCTGTTCCTGCTGCTGTTCAGCAATTCCACTGCGGTTGATTTAAAATATTCAATAGAAAGACAGGTAGAGAGGCTGAGAGATGGAGAGAGAGGGGGATACAGAGTGATGATGGAGAACGAGCGGTAGGTAGGTACAGTAGGTGGAGCGAGAGGAAGATACAGAGAACAGATTTAGAGACTGAAAGAGGAACAGAAAGGTAGAGAGAGGGGGAAAATGAAGCTGTCAGGAGACTGTCAGCAGCATGTGACAGGTGTAGGAGTTCATTATTCTACTGGCTTTACATACGGTGTCTACCATTCACTCTCTGTCTCTCCTTCGCCGTCATAAATGTGTGGAGTGTTAGAAAAGTTTGGTTGAAAAAGGTTTTCATTCTCTGTTGGTTCTCTCTCATCAAGATAGAAAATCTCTGCTGTTATCAGACTCACGAGTCTCACAGGTAAAGCCCGCTGGCTTCATCTCTCTGTTAAAGAAATGTTTTTTGTGTTATTCAGACATGGCTCTCTATAACAAAAACGTTCAGTCATGGTTTTATTAGACATGACAGGACCATGTCAGACAGATCTGGGATATTTGGCATTCGTTGCGTTAGAGGGAGCATCGGCGCTGCTGGAGAACAACAGTGAGTTGGAAAGTAATGATATCAAGCGATGGATTTTTAAAACCTTAATTTGCAGTTGAATGACGGTTTATCTCTGTGGATTAAACCCACACTTGTGCACCAATCTGAGAGCTCTGAAACAAAACAAACAGGGGGCAACATTATACATTTGGAGTTGTGTTTGTGTCCACCCGACAATTATAAGTCCAATATTCATGCTCTTTTTAGCTCCGTTTTGGTCTCCTCCAACTCCTGAGGGAAATATCTTCCTCTTTGCGTACAATGAACTATGAGAGTTATTTATTTTATTTTGTTCTTGTCAGAAAACACTATATAGATCAAAGAGGAACTGCAGTCATCAGGGCTGGGACGATACACCTATCTCCCGATTGGATACTATCATGATCCTTTGGTGCGAGTTTTAAGTATTGCGATTCGATATTAGGATTTATTGCGATTTTTGTACATTTTTTAACACTAGACCATGGGGAAAAGTTCAATCATACATAATAGGGACTTTTATTTTTGAAAATATTTAAATTAATAAAATAAAAATGTTTGATTTTCAGCATGTATGTAGTCAGAGATGTCCTGACGTTAAATCTATCAGTCATTATCAGGCATTATTTATACATTTTTTCCAGCAACCCAAAAATCAAAGAATAAAGACATTTCCCTCACAAATTAGTGGTATTTACTTTTAATGTATAACGGACATGTGATGTTTTAGACTTCTGGTGAATATAATCCAATCAATCTTATTTCTATAGATGTATTTTGTATATACAGTTCCCTTTGTTAACACCTTATTTTGAAAACCGGATATGGTCCCACGTGTCTACTAAGTAAAACCAGACAAGACACAGGAGGAGTGAATTTCAAAATAAAACAGGAAACACTACAATGCAGACAAAATAACAGAAAACCCAAATCCAAGAAAACCAAATCACTAATACAGAACTAATAAACTAAAAGGAGGAACACAAGATCTAAACAAAAAGGAAACAAGGCCAAATAACCTCTGGCACAGCCAGACCATGACAGTTGAATGCATTTAAGATAAATGTCAGTATATGGGTGTTCTACAGTTGTAGCGTCGGTCGATTTAACCACGGAGACGAGAGCGGCGGCTGGCTTGACCGCACGTTACCACAATACGATAACGTTTCCTGTCCATGACAGAGTTAGCATGAATCTTTAGCTCTGCTCTGTCTAGCTCTGCTTTTCCTGTCAATGTGTGAAACCCAGAGTGTTTCCATCCTTTACTGGATGTGTAGTGTTTACCACGCTGGATTTAACACGTGAGGGTGCAGGTCATATCCTCCGCTGTATTTTACGTTTTTGTTTGGCTTGGTTTGTTTTGGTTGACGGATATGGAACGGATATGACGTTACGTTACTCAGACTACAACAATAAAAGCGGTAACTTCCTTCTACCTCCGCGTAAACTCAAATGAAGCAAATATATTGACTTTGGCATTAAAAAAATCTATTTTATCATTAAAAAAATCACGATACATACAGTAGGTGAATACATTTTTTCCCACCCCAACTCTCTCTCTCTCTCTCTCTCTCTCTCTCTCTGTAGGGGGCTGTCAGTGAACAGGTGTGCAGCTACTTCTCTTTATTAATGACGGGCAGGAAGAAAGCAAAGGGGACCCTGTGTGTGTGTGTGTGTGTGTGTGTGTGTGTGTGTGTGTGTGTACATGCATAATACACTAGAGAACTGACAAATGCAGGAGTGACTGTGCGGCACGCTCCATCGACACAGTGACAAATGGAGAGGGCAGGAGACGTGAATATATAAATACACACACACAGCTTCACAAAGCAGCAGTTTGACAGAGGACAATGTTTTCAGAGCTTGAAAGTTGTTTGGTTCTGCTCAGAGGAGAGTTTCTAAAATTCATTCAAAGTTGGATTTTCCTCGCGCCGGCTGTTTTGAGGAAGCGAAGGAAACATTTCCACCGTGGTGAAATTGTTTAATCAAGTGTTGGATCCTAAAATCTTTTGTTTATTCAAACAAAAGAGAACGTCTGTCAGTGTGATGGAATCATATTTCTCCGGTGCAGCTTTGCCAGTTTGGAGGAAATTGTTTTGGTGTCTTTGTTGTTGAGAAATGTGGAATCATAATTCTTCTCTTTGTCTGTTGGTACATTTGATGTCGCATTTAGAACCAACACCAGTGGTATAATTGTCACCAGGTAACACACACATCTAAAATCAGCTTTTGTGACTGATTTCAACAAGTGTCTAATATCTAAACTATAGGATTATACTGTGTGAGCAGTGGTCATTAGCTAGCGCCATGTCTGTGTCTGTCTCATTGACTCCTTCAGCTTGCCACCGTTATAACAAGTCAGAAATTTCCAAACAGCTGGAGAGAGTTTTTAGATGGATGTCAGACCTGCATATTGAAAAAATAAAGAGTACTGTGATATTAGCACTGTAATCCAGATACTGAAAATGACATATATTAAAGGGCTCCTTGAATGTGGTTATGTTTGCATGAATTTATGAATGTTGTAGGAACCATGCATTTTATTCATGTTTTTTATTTGATGTTAGGTGTATGTCTCCCAGCACTAGGCAGAGGCTGGCCACAGGTAATATAGGCCTCATGCCAGGGACCATTGGTGCTGCTGATTAGAAGGAGCAAACCGTTTGACTGTGCTCTAGTGTGTTCTCTATGACATCGTAGGCTGTTTTTGAAATGTATTAGTATTATTAGTAAATAAACGCCATGTTATAAAGTATTGTAAATTTGTAAATGGTTTGTTTGGAGCATAATGTCTAAACAATACTTACTAGGGATGAACCGATATGATGGGTCCGATACTGTGCTCATGTACTCATACTTGCACTCGCAAAACGGTTCCGATACAACGGCACTGATACCACTTTACAGCAGCGTGACGTTAACCTCTCTTCACTTTCGGATCCTCGCGCTCCACCTCCCCAACAGTGTGCACCGGCCCTCGCTTTCATTGTGCCACGGGGTTTT
>CAKAOH010003225.1:5552-23982 GCA_916701665.1 Sebastiscus tertius
CTTGCATATTTAATAAAAAAAAAAAAAAAAAAAAAAAGCTCTTTTTTTTGCCCAAAAATGTGACTTCTAAGTATGAAAATCTTCTTTACAGTGTGAAAAAGCATGGCAAATCTGCGGTGCAGTCATGCCACTTGCCACTTCTAACCTAGAAAAACTAAAAGAGATTAAGCTTTTTTTTTTGGCTAACAACTTGGACACTATTATTAAAGTCTTAACTTCATTCCTTGAGTAATGTTATTCATTATATACTCATTTTGGTCAGTAAAAGAACTTCCTGATTACAATTATGCAGCTGCTAAGCTCCTTACAGGCAACATGTTATTCCCATTAGCTGTTCTCCATCGGTTACTGACAAAAATGTATGACTGATTTTTAAGTGTAACTGATCAGACTCAGTGCATGTCTGTGACAAGATCGTTAATTTTCTCTCTGCTACTGAGCTCAAGATTATGAAAGCAGACTGAGACCAGTTTATTGTCAAATCCAAGGACAAAGGGCGATGAGTATTTTCCTTCAGGGCCTCTGGACTGTGCAACAACCCACCTTCGGACATCAAACTGGTAACCAGGAGCAAGATAGACAGTGTTATGATCATGGAGTGCTATTTGAGCAACCCACCCATGTCAGGGATTATGTTCCTTAGTAGAAGAGTGTTGACAATACGAATATCTGAAATATGAAAAGTGAAAATCTGAGGGATTGCAGGTGATTCCCACCATTCACCATATGGCTTTCCTTCTATATTATAATTTGTTGCAATACAAACTCTAGCCATTAGTGGCAGGACTGAGCACACTGCTGATCAACAGAGCCCCAATCATTTGTGTACAAGAAAGAAAATATGCAACAATCACCAGTACTTCACTGGAGTTAGAAATGCACTTGAACTATTTCTCCTACGTCACAGAGAAGTTCCCTCTGAGTTTGTGTTTTCTACATTCTTCTCTAAAAGAAACCTTGTGTATAATTCTTTACATGATTACAGCATCTATCAAATCAATGTAAATATTTGTTTTGTCTGTAGACAATCCCATGTGTGTGTTGCTTTAATCTTATTCATTCTCAATGTTGCCTGTCTGGATTATTGGGTAAATTAAATTGGTATGTATTGTCAGCCCTGTCTCCTAAAAATTACATTCCCATACAACTAAAATGCATTCTCAATTACATTTGGAAGGACACGTATTTTGTCTGAGATTATGTTTGTCTTTGACGTAACAAAAATAGTCCGCGGAAGGCCGCAGCAAGTGACGTAGTACAATGTGCGATGCGCAGAGCAAGTGACGTAGTAAATCGAGCGCCCGTTATTGAAAGTTACGTGATATAATAACGAGTATAACAAGCGAGAAAGTCCACTATGGACGCCCCCCGCCAGGAGACCGCTGTTCGTGTCCCGTGTGAAACTAAACGTCAACGTTAACTTGCGTTGTCATTTTAAGCCAAACCATGATTTTTTTTACTAAACCTAACCCAGTAGTTTTGTCACCTAAACCTAACTAAATAGTGTTGTCGAATTTTTTGTTTTGTTTACAACGTTAACCACATGTTTAAAACTGTTTAAAACGGCAACCGTAATCCGGGAGAAAATATGTTTCCCTAAAAACTTAATTGAGAATGCAGTTTAGTTGTATGGGAACTTAATTTTGAAACAGGGTTGGTATTGTTTGAGACAACCACCAGGGGAGAAATGTAATTCCATACAACAAGGTAATTAAAATCATTTTTGAACATAGTAATTATCTGACCAGTAACTACATAAATAGTTTGTGTCCAGCTCTAACTGTATACATAATCGCAATATGTTTAAGTTTCTTATCTTTATTTAGCGGTGTGTGTCTCCTGTGTCATGTAAATTTGAGCTACTGAGAGCTAATGTTGATTCTGACAACCATAATGATAGTACTGACCTCTTCAGACAACTTCTCCAGCCTTTCATCCAGCTCCAGCCGTTCGAACGCCCGGGCCTTCAGCCTGGCCAGGCCTTCCTCATAGGCCGCCTCCACTGCACTCGCCGCTACGTTAGCTGCCACTGCTACAGCTGTGCTGGGGTTTCCATGGGGACCCGGGTCTGCGGATGTCATGGCTTTCTTCATAAAAATCTCCCCCAGGGGAAACTCCACATTGGGAATATACCGGGCTGCAGTGTTGGAGTTAGCCGGGGTCAAACTCAAGTCGTCCGCACACGGAAGCTCACGACAAGGGAAGCGGCGCTCCTTTAAAGCTGAAGGCCGCAGCGGCTCAAAAGGGTCGTTGTTGTTGGCAGGTGCGAGGAGAGCTCCCTCGGCCACTAGCGGCAGCAGAGCAGCGGCGTCACACACACTGTTGGATTTGGAGAGGACGTAGAGGGTCTCGTACGTGTGGTTGTACTCCAGGTGGGCGCGTAAGGACGACAGGCTTCGGAAGCGCTTGTGCTCCCCGCAGCGAGGACAGCGGTATGGCAGGTCCAGAGAGGCCATTCCGTGCAGTAACTGCCGGGAGGAGAGGGGGCGCTCACGCGGCACAACAGCAGCGCCAGTATGAGGACACAGAGGTCAAACACCTGACGGATCCTCTCATGGTGAAAACAGGGCAAGAGGGCGACAATGGCAAGTCAGTAGGAGGAAGAGAGATCCCATGTGCTATGGAGGAGCCCAGCTCAGTCACATGACCACACATAGTGGCAACATTCAACTGGTCTTTTCACTTTTAGCTGTCATGGTTCCCATGTCTGAGGTCCTGGAAACAGAGCAAGAAAATACAAATGAGTTGAAGTGCTTTATGCTGTGAGGTTTAACATCAGATGGGAAAAAGGATCAAATGAACAAATGGAACATAATCAAGTTAAATAAATATCTGACAAGAAGTTCATGACAAAGGCTAATCATAGCAAACAATTTCCCTCTGGGTTAAATAAAGTTTGATCCAGTGGGGCAACCTCCGGGTCTGAAAAGTGAAGCCAATGCTGAAGTGCCTTAAACTTGCATTCTTTCTAATAGCCAGCAGGGGGCGACTCCTCTGGTTGCAAGTCAGATTGTATAGAGGTCAATGAGAAAATGAGCCTACTTCTCACTAACATTGTAAACATGAGTTTATGGTCTCAAGGGTCACTAGTTTCAAGTCTTCTTCAATACAGCATGATGGTCATTTAGTAAATTATGGTCCCATTTAGAGTCAAATAGACCATAAAGCAGGGGATGCTTTAGGGCGTGGCTACCTTGTGATTGACAGGTTGCTACCACGGCGTTGTCCGGTCTGGGAGTTGTCTGTATTTCGTCTTACAACTTTAAGACAAGTTCATGAAAGTTAATTCTAACCTTTTCGGTCGCCTGAAAATGTGTTATTCAGTGTTCTTCGGTTGTACTTTGCTCCACCCTCTCGTGTTACTTCTAGTTCAAAAAGCCTAACATGGCGATGGCCAAAAAACAAGATGCGACGGCAGTCCAAAAACCAATGGGTGACGTCATGGTGACTATGTCCATTTCTTATATACAGTCTATGATTTTATCTTATCTTATATTCAAAACAATATACTAGGGAAACGTGTGTGCTCCAGAGCCTTTTTCAACAAATATATCCAGAATTCTCCTGCATCAAGGCCACATTAATCCTGCTACTGTAACTTTTACGGACTCCCACAACTTTTGATTAATACAGTTTGCTTTACTTTGAGCAGATAAAGTGGAAACATGCAGTGAACTATTAGTTAGTTGAAAACACGGAAAGAAATATGACAAATTCACACATATGTATGCAACTGTCATCCACCAGTGAGGAGAAATCTTTCATATATTAGCATTCTGACACATCCTTGTAAAATGTGATTATACGTACGATTATTAGGGAAGGGGGAAAAAATCGATACAGCATAGTATCGCAATATTTTTGCATGGCATTATTATATCGATACATGGATGGCAAGTATTGATTTTTTCTTAAATAAACTATTAACCTCTTGACAATCCAACGTTATTCTATCTTTTAGAGTTGTAGTGGACTCAGTCTTAAAGCTAATGTGAAGATACTGGTATGATAGATGATATGAAACTAGAAAACCTAAGGAATCGATCAGTACCAACCATGTCATGTTAGCTTGTCGGGAAGAACGCTAAATAACGCTCCAAAGTTACACTAAATTTTGTGAGGAAAAACTGGCATGGCCATTTTCAAAGGGGTCCCTTGACCTCTCACCTCAAGATATGTGAATGAAAACTGTATCTTGTTAGATAAAACAGATGTTGACAAACTGCATAATTTGCAGTTGAAAAAAGGTAATAAGTAAGGGATAATAAATAAATGAATTAATAATATTATATAAAATAATAATAATAAATAAACCCCTTCAGGGCGCATCTCCCTGTCGGGTTTTTTTTCCCAACAATGGCCGACTCGCTGTACATTATTCCGCTTATTACACGGCTACTTACTTAAGAAATCAATAATTTGACACAAAAATGATCCTCTAGAGTCCAACATCAGAACTGTGTCCATCGTAACGGTCTGTCATACAGAGCTTTCTTCTGCTATGAAGAAATAACAGACCAGAGAACGCCGTGATTGACCAATCAGAATCAAGTATTCAACAAAGCCGTGTAATAAAGCGCAATATATCGCATTATATCTTATGGCAACTCTCAGCTTATCGCAAAATGTTTAAAATTGCAATAAGATCATATTGTGACTTGAGTATTGTGATAATATCATATCGTGGGTTCCCACCCCTCACGATTATACATATATAATTGATTTACTGTTTATTTGATCAATTCAAATAAAATGAGATTGAAGAACTTTTCACTGCAGCAGCTCCTCTCTCCATATTTACCACTCCAGCAGCCTGCTGTGTCTGAACTGTCTAAGTAGGAACATTCATCTATAAGTTTAGTGGTTGAGAAACATGAAACCAGCATTTCACTAAAGGTTAAAAAGCAAACTCCTGCACTTGTACCCTGAAATACTCAGAGGAAGACTGGAGGAAGAGTGGGGAAAAGGAAATGGCTCCATTAGTGAGAGTGCTTGTTAGCGCCAACATCATCTTCTAGTCTGAAGTTTACGAGGTCAGCTGGACAATACTCTACGTTCTTTACAAGGGGATCTGGTAACTCACACTAAAGAAACTCCACTATCTGTTATCTGAGTTGTGTCCTCTTTATCCAACCTTTGCCTCTGCTGTTCCTTGTTAGCCTTAAATGCTGCTTTATATTTTTAATAATAACCCAGTAGAAAGTGAAGAAGAGATGGGTCAATTCAGTGCACACCGAAAAAAGACAAACAAAGCATGCTATTCAACTAGTTTCCTTAGACTAATTTCTGAATAACAATGAACCTTGTATTCATGACTGGAGACTGGCAAAAACATTACAAAAATAGTTTCAATCATTTAATTTATCATTTCCATCTGCTACTTAGACACTGAGCAGAGTCAAGCCACTGCAAGAATATTGCATCACTGTGTTTATCCAATTATCCAGCACTTGATGCCCCTGGTCAAACAGAAATCCAGCATGTCAGCCTCTGTTAATTCCCCTGCATCAGGTCCTCTAATTAAAGTGAAATTCCCAGTTCTCACGCAGAAATATTTTTGCAAGATCTTTAGGTTAGTCTCAGAAATCAGTTCATCAAAAGAACTGGTAAAAAAAAAAAGGTCTTTCACATTGTAAAATCATAACAATCTGGCTTCAAACAATAACTTACAGGTATAAATTCAGTATTTTTGTGGTAAAGTTTCACTATTGAAAGCAGAAACAACCCAACATTATAGCATACCAGAAAAAGTTCAAAACATTACAAACGGCATGACATTAAATGGTTAATGTCAATACAACATTTTTTTTATCCATAGACTGTATATAAGAAGTGGACATAGTCACCATGATGTCACCAATTGGTTTGTGGACTGCCGTTTTGAAGCCTTGAGTTGGGCATTTTGGCCATCACCATCTTGGCTTTTTGCAACCAGAAGTGACATGAGAGGGTGGAGCTAAGTACTGTACAACCGAACAATGAATAAGACATTTTTAAGCCACCAAAAAGGTTAGAATTAACTTTCATGAACTGAAAACACACTGTGAAAGAATTAAAGTTGTAAGACGAAAACACGGACAATTCCCAGACCGGACAACGCCGTGGTAGTCAACCACAACAAGGTAGCCACGGCCTAAAGCATACTCTGCTTTATGGTCTATTTGACTCTAAGTGGGACCATAATTTGCTAAATGAACATCATGCTGCATTGAAGAAGACTTGACATTAGCGACTGAGACCATAAACTCATGTTTACAATGTTTACTGAGGTAATAAATCAAGTGAGAAGTAGGCTCATTTTCTCACAGACTTCTATACAATCAGACTTCTTTTTGCAACCAGAGGAGTCGCCCCCTGATCAAGTTCAAGGCGCTTCAGAATTGGCTTCACTTTTCAGACCCGGAGATCGTCCAGCACTGGTTTTATCACATTATATTGGACAGCAGCTTTCTAATCTAATTCCAAAAAGGTACCTTCTGAGTTCAAGTTCTTTTTATTATTCATATAAGAACCACCTTAAATGGGCTGCTTTTATGATATGATATGATGATATGATACACATATTATATGACATACTGTATGTTATAATGTAAAAGAGCCATATCATGTCATGTTGCCTTGACCATTTCTAGCATTAATAGTTTGTAGATAGAACCCTAAAGCTCTACTGAACTCCTCCTACATCATGTTTAGTGTTGCTCAACCCAATGAAACGAAGATCCTGACAAGTCAAGTATCGCTGAATATTCAACGTAACTCATCCACCAAATGACAACATTACAATAATTTGCCTTTTTCTTTTTTTTTTTAATTAGCAACCCAGTGGGAGCTGGTTCAAAAACCAAGAGCATTAATGCCTTGAACCTCGATTGGTGTACAACGTCGTTTCCACCCACATGGTCTGCATTTCAAGTAGCCTACAACCGATGTCGTAGAGTGGACACAGTCTGTGTTTCAACATGGACCATTTGAACTCTTACAGCTGGGTAGAAACGGTGTTGTACACCAATCCAAGACTGACGCTTGAACCAGAACGGACTCTCTCTCACAACTTTCTACAGCAGTAGCTTTTAATGAGAGAAGCAGTAGGCACAGACATTGGCGTGTAATCACAAATCACAGATGCGTGGACCATTCTTCACAGAGGGCTTAAACACTGGAAATCCCCAGAAGTCTCTGAGACTGTTATTAGAAGTCTGGCGAGGCTGGAACAGGGAGTGTACTGGCAAGCCGTGCCCACTTATTAAAGGAGGAGGATTTCACAGAGCAGTCACTACACTGCAGATAGCAGGCATTCCCATCTGCTTAAAATTACCATGTGAGATATTTAACCAGGCAGGAAAAGGAAGGAAGCGAGGCTGTTTGGTGGCCACATGTCACATCCTGCCAGTGGAGCTCAGCTGAGACATCCCAGAGGACTGCCTTTAATGTTTTATTGTGATTAATGAATAGTGGACGCGTGTGTAACACATAAGACACGCAGATAGCGTAGCCATTCAGCTTCCCTCATTTCTACCAGCAGAGTGTCAGGAGATTTCATGTTAGTCAGGCACAAACACACAGAAAGGACAGTATGTACTACATCTGCTGCATTCAGGGTTCATCATTTACATTTCCGGCATTTATTTTTAATATATAGATTTTTTTTTTTTTTACAAAAATACCATTTGCAGTGCAACCAGTGGTTACTGTGGTTTTACACTGACGGATGCATCAGCTGCAGCTCTTATGTGTTTTTTCCCCATATTGTCTGTTTACTTTCCATTATAGGATACATAGGGGGTGATCATCACCACCAGAGGTAGTAAGAAATCCGTACACCACAGTGAACGGTGTTCTCCTGTAGCAAGAAACAACAATTCTTTGATGCATGGGAACACAGGGAGAGAGCCTGGGATTAGTCCAAAGGGACGTCTTCAAACGTCTTCTTTTGTCTGACCAAAAGTCCAAAACTCAAAGTTTACATTTATATCTGACAAAGAGAAGCAGCAAGTCCTGTCATTCGAGAAGCTGGAACCGGAGAATGTGTAGCACTTATTACTTGAATAATGACTCAAACGATTAATTGATTATCAAAACCACACTTTCACACTCTACAATGAACCAACAACATTGTTATGCTTAAACAACAGGCTTCAACAAACCAATTAAAAGGGGAGACAAATCACAAACATCTGAGGCCCTGTTCAGACCTGCTATTAACATGCATCTTGGGTTGTCCGATCACAAGCGGACAGCTTTAAGTACGTCAGTTCACACCTGGCATTAGAATGCGTCTCCACATGCGTCTCCACAGTGACCACATGTGATCGGATCTCACTTCCCTGCTCTATATGCAAATAAACACGTAGTAAACACATGATCAATACAGCAGATGTTGCGACGTAATATTACAGACATGTCAGTAGTACTTTCCTACATATTTGGGAATTCGGGTAGGCTACATTTTAATGAACGTGAAAATATAAGATTACTGTCTACCAGGACCTCTGTGCCGCCGACACCGCAGCCTTTGCCAGGCAACAGGCGGATGTCAGCTCTGTGCATGGACACATCTCCGACAGTATGATAATAATGCACTTTGTGTGCTTAGTCTGATAGTCTGTAGATATATAGCCTATAGAAAAGATATATTTGAATATGTTGCTATAGCCTACAGGATACATGTTTACATTTGTGAATGCGTAAGTGGTGCGTATGTGCGTGTGTGTGCATACATGCATATAAGTATATGGATTTAGGTCATGTGTGCAAGGTACGTCTGTATCTGTTTGTGCAGACATACCAATTTACGTTAAAGTATATTGTATATCGATACGCATGTTTTTATCTTATTATTTGCACGCTAGGTATTGTCATGTACATGCACAATAAACCATGAATCAATTGAAGTTTAATTGTTTTGGAACTATATCTGTATATGTATACATGTTCTTTCTCTCAACATGAACTAATAAAAAGTTGTTCACAAAAAAAAATACGGTAGAGCACAGAAGCCATTTCCATGCCATGTGGCAGACAAGCGCTCAGTTGATTAGGTGGTCCTTCATGTGGCCCAGGACACATTCGCGTACACACTGCTCAAAGAATGTGGCCGTATGTGGACCACCTCTGAATGTGGTCTGAGTGATCAGATCTCAATGCGTCTCGAGTGCGTTCACACCTGTACTTAGATAGCCTGAGGCCTGAGACAGTTACAGGATCAACAATGAAAAACATCCATAAAATGAGACTAACAATGTACCAAGTAAAGATTCATAGAAAACAAACATTAGACAAAACCTGATTTAATATGCGGGGACAAAAAAAGTGACTGATTGTATTTCAAACCAATCTACTATTTTTCTGCAAAAATGAGTGACAACCAAAAACTGTCCACACCAGCTGTCCCATCTGCATCCAAAACAGAGTGAGTGGTCTCTACCTTCTAACTGCCAACTGACAAGCTGTGTGACCAGATACACAAGAGGTCCTTTAAGTAAAGACAGGAGACTCTCAGTGCTTCTTTGTCACTCATGCACTGATCAGAAGCACATCTGCCACAATCTCAAGGCCACATTTTGTGTCGTGGCACTATTTTGGGATACAAACATGCACAGAACGGCTCTGTAATGATGACTCTACAGAGCAGCCACCTGGTGCTATGGCAACATATCACAGAAAGTGACATAGTATTTAGCATTAATGAACACATGTTGATGCTTAATATTTAAGAATACTATATTAGTGATGCTAATTACTGGCTTTCCTTTGGACTTGTATGTACTGTTAGGTACGTTTGAAGTACATCTACTGGGTTTAGTTGTCTCTGACTTATGTACTGTAAGTCCAGGGCTGATGGGAATACAGAGTCATTAGTAAAGGTACAGATACTTCTACGGACCACATTCTCGACTGACATGACAGGCCATCAAAAATATCACCCTAATTGCTTGTTTTCTTTCAGTTTGAGTCTTGAGCAACGCTAATGTGCTGACTTTTCATGGAAAGCTACTTTTTTAAAGGCTCTTTGCTGGGAAACAGTAACAATCTCGTTTTCATTGCCTGTCAATCCAGTGCAAGCTTTCAGACGGTCAAACAAGCCATTTAGTCAAGGCATACATAGACCTACATTAAACAGAACATGGGCTGCAATATAACCATGGTTCTTGACAACAAGGTCATGAGTGAGAGAGGAGGTATCAGGACTACATGTGGCGGTTTGGAGTGCAGGTACAGAAGCTGGCTGGCTGGTGAAGTTAAATGAAATATTAAACTACAGGCTTACAAACTGAGAGTCCAAGATACAGGCAGGAAACAGCACACAAGTAACGGGTAAACAAAATTACAAGCAGCAACAAAGACGAACTGACAAGGAACAAAGGGACTGGGATAAATAGTTTCTGACTAATGGGGAAGTGCCAACAGGTGAGCAGGAGGTCTGATGAGTGCAGGGCAACACATTCTCACTCCCAACTCGTCAAATACTGCCGCTTGTTTCCCTCGGCATCAGAGACCGATGCACAGGGTACCTCACTTGTGGAAGGAAATGCATTCAACATGTTCATTAGGCCTTAAGGAGACACAGTGTGTTTTGGTGAGTAAAACTTTTGTTTGTTAACATAAAAAAAACCTCCATGGTGTGCCTTTAACTTTCAGTGGAATCATATTGTGATGCTATCGTTTTAAAAAATCCTGTTGTCTAAATAAACCGATCGCTGCTGATGGCTCAGCCAGCAGCTTGCATGGCAGTTCCAACACCCAATGGTGTGTGTGTGTGTGTGTGTGTGTGTGTGTGTGTGTGTGTGTGTGTGTGTGTGTGTGTGTGGGTGAATGAGATGCACATTGTAAAGCGCTGTAGTATCAAAATCACTATATGAATGTAGTTCTTTTACCATTTGATTACATCCATCGCTCAGGTCTAATCAAGATAAGCACTCAATCATATTTTGAGACATAAATATGTTCATATGGCTTCCATATACTGTACTTAATAGTATTACAAATGTAATTCATGTGATTTTTGTGCTTAGGTCCTGCATCAGCCTTCAGAGTCAGAGAAGTGTTGTAACACAGCTGGAAACGTTAATGTCAAGGTATTAACTCTCAAGTGGAATCGTGCTTTTTATCAGAAATTATTACAGATACACATTCATACCTGTATATTCATAGACTGTATATAAGAAGTGGACGTAGTCACCGTGACGTCACCCATTGGTTTGTGGACTGCCGTTTTGAAGCTTTGAGTTTGGTGTTTTGGCCGTCGCCATCTTGTTTTTTTGCAACCAGAAGTGACACAAGAGGATGGAGCGAAGTACAACCAACCGCTGACTAAGACTTTTTATGTGACCAAAAAGGCCGTGGTAGCGACCTGTCAATCACAAGGTAGCCACACCCTAAAGCATACCCTGCTTTATGGTCTATTTGACTCTAGATGGGACCATAATTTACTAAATGAACATCATGCTGTATTGAAGAAGACTTGAAACTAGCGATTGAGACCATAAACTCATGTCTACAATGTTTACTGAGGTAATAAATCAAAAGAGAAGTAGGCTCATTTTCTCATAGACTTCTATACAATCAGACTTCTTTTTGCAACCAGAAGAGTCGCCCCCTGCTGGCTATTAGAAAGAATGCAAGTTTGAGGCACTTCAGCATTGGCTTCACTTTTCAGACCTAGAGGTTGCCGTCTGGTTTGTACTCATTTCACCCTCTCCCTATATTACAGCACCTTTTAATTTGAATCACTACAGGCATGTGGTCACTGGCTAACAGCTTGTGTACACAGCAGTATTTAAGATGTTTGAATTAGGAGGTATGGGACGCTCCATTGCATCTCTGCATACAAACACCCTGATTGTACCTGCTGTGCTTCTCTGTCCAGCACAGCAGCATTTAATCTAGACCTCCTTAAGATAGAAAATAGAGGTTAACACAAGTTTCAACCTACAAGCTTCGCGGATCCATGCTACTAGATGTTTTAATATTTTACCCCAACACTCACTGCAAGCTCAACTACTCAGTGGGTGATCCTCTCTGACTCGACTACCCAAGGTCACTCTCTTTTTAAGTCTCTTGCTACTCATGCAGCCTTCTTAAAAGTTAAAAACACCCACGGTCAAAATGTGGAAAGTGCAGGTAATCTACAGGCTATCTCCATGTGCTATATGTTCTTGAATATTGTAATTAAAAGAGGTGTCGACTCAAGTCAGACTTGAGTCACAAATTTGATGACTTAGACTTGACTTTGACTTTAACACCATTGACTCATGACTTCACTTGGACTTGATACCTTCCCCAAAGATTAAAAAGTATGTTATTTAAAAGTGTGCCACAATCATTTAATTTCCTGAATCAACTAACTACACGCTATTCATTCCCAGTAAGTCGACACTTAATTCCCAAGATCCACTAAGTTGGAACCAATACGACAGCATCCAGTCAAGTCGCAAAACTGAACCATGAAGAACTAACATTACGTTTCCGAGTGGCAGATGGAAAAGATAATACCAAAGTTAATTTTGTTTGCATACAAAAACTATGTGGTGGTCAACAAAATAAAATTGCAGTATGCAAAACATGTAGGTCGAAAATTACAGACGGACACGCAGATGGCATTACATTTGGTGAAGAGTGCATTGTGACTCGTTTAGGACTCGAAACTCAAAGTTTAAGACTTGAGTGCAAAGATTTGAGACTTACTTGTGATTTTCAAAACAATGATTTGGTTCCATGTCTGGTAGTTAATCATTTAGCATTTTGTGATTCATTCTTGATTTATTAGATCTAAGCAGGTCTTTCAATCTCTGTCAGCAAATTAACTTGGATGCAAATGCGTTGCGCAGCTGTTGGCACTGTAAACAACATAGAAAATGAATATGCAGGTCAAACAACCTTGAAATTTCAGTTTAGATGTTCCTCTTTAGTTTATGTTGTGCGTCTGTTTGTTCCGCAAATCATTGTAAATACAGATGGTTTTGCCTAGTTTTCACAGACCGCTGGTTATTGAAGAGAAGGAGATGATTATTGGAAATATTCCAGATATTTTAGCATTACTTGTAGTAGCCCATCACTGTCACTAATGTGAGAGACCAGAGGAACTGATGACTCTTACTAAAGGAAGCATTGTGTTAGATCAGGCACAGTACTGAAGTCACGCCTGAATTAGCTGCCCCAACTTCCTCCTTATGTGCTACATTTTTGGTATTGTTGACTTAACTAAGATTTACTGTCCATTTATGTGTTTATTAAGGGGGATTCAGCTCTCCCTGCAGAAGCTGCTCGGATTCTTTGAGTGCTCCTACAAATAGCAGAGCCTTTTCTGCCAAATCTAACTGTATAACCATTATATACCTTTAAATGGTAAATGGACTTGCATTTATATAGCGCTTTTCTAGTTTTCCGACCACTCAAAGCGCTTTACACTACATGTAAGCATTCACCCATTCACACACACATTCATACACTGATGGCGGAGGCTGCTAAGGTGCCAATTTTGCCCATCAGGATCTAATCTAAATGGTCTGATCTAGATGGCTATGCCTTCGGGAGCAATTTGAGGTTAAGTGTCTTGCTCAAGGACACATCGACATGTGACCCAGAGCAGCCGGGGATCGAACCGCCGACCTTGGTGGACGACCTGCTCTACCCTCTGAGCCACAGCCGCCCTACAATGATCAATTCCTTGATGTGGGCGTCTGATTAAACTGTGCTTACATTCGAAAAACAAGGCTTTAACAACACCACAATAAACTGACACTACCAGAGGCATAGATGCAAAATAAACCCAGTTACAATTATTATTTAATCCAAACTCCTTCTATTATCTGTGTGTAGATACAGCAGCCTATCTATGCTGCAGTCATTGCAACTGAATTCTTAAACTCTGCACCATGTGCATAAAACATCAGTTAGCCCTGCGGCTAATGACGTGACCGTTAAAAGTTCAGCTGCAAAGGATGAACACCAACTGATCAACTTGGTCTGAACTCATTCATAAATAATAAAAGTCAAAATGAAATGTCACTCAGTGTCTGAGGCCAGGAGGCTCTGGAGCTCTATCTCACAGTCAGGTGAGATTTATTTTCCCTGTGTGCCTGTGCACTCTGATAAAGATCTGTTTTGCTTGGAGGTGTGGGGAGCAGAGTGAGTCAAGGTGTATCATAGCAGTCACGCCACTCATCTGCAAAGCTTCACCCAGAGATGCTGCAGCGCTGAACTCGAACTAGCAGTTAGCAGTAAACTGTACTGTACATAACACAGGAGGTGCCAAGACTGTATGAGAGGTGTGACACGACAAGCATCAACCTACGCCTCAACAATGGAGCTGTTTTCACTGTTGGTATTTGTCATATGTATAATGTACTCCTCCCACTCCCGCATTATTGTTTTCACAGTAGGTGTCATGATAAAACTGAATATCCAAGTGAATAAAGCCAAATAATTCACATTGCCCAGCCCTCTGCATAGCATACGTGATAGCATCAATGTCAAATTTGTGCTAAAGACTGCAAGCGTTGTGACAGAAGCCCACATGGATGAGGACCTGTCAGAGCTTTGACATGTTCCCTGGACGGGCTACATTACAATATATAGACTCCTTTAGCAGCTGAATGAGAGGTTTAGTGGAAGCTCCTAATGCCTTGGCTCCTCCATGAGCATGTCAAAGTGTGTTAGCCCAGCGAAAAGCTGTGGGACTCCCATGACAGGACAATCTCACAACCTGGGGCTCCTCACCTGACAGCAAAGGGCAAACCTGACCACTTATGTTGAAAAGGACTCAACACACACTGGTTTTTATACAGAGAGACACCCGCTTGGAGAAGATCAGACCAAAACATTTCATCTCAAGTGACAGTATTACCATGATACTCCCCTTCTTTTGCAACTTCTGCTTCTGGATATTTTAAGAAACAAAAACACCTTTAAGACAGGCAGATACTAGTTTTAACATCTAAAGCAATGAACACAAAATAGCCAACAGAAATAATCTCATATCTATATTTTTAGCATTTAAGAATTGGAATTAACCAGTTGATTCATTTTTGTGATCATTCACAAAACTTTGTGGAAGTGTTTATCGTAGCAGCTTGGTCCTGCTTTTCTACTTTCATTTCTACCGTAATGGCAAAACGTGGTTTGAAAAAAATGTTTTTTTATTTTTGATTCACTCACCGCTCTCATTTTCAGCAAAAACCAAACAGCAGACACAGTTAGCAACTAGCTGGTGAACAAAGTGCAGTATTTAGTTGCTAAGGACCAAGATATTTCATTCAGGAGTTGGTAGAGACCAAAAACAGAGCTAAAAGAGAAAAAAGTGGGCTGACGAAAACAACCAATCAGAGCCAATCTGGAGCCTTGCCGCCTCCATTGAATGAACAGCCAATAGGAACGCTCTCTCTCTGAAATGACCTGTGACTGGCAATTTGATTTTATAAAGCCTGAAAACAGAGCCATGAGGAGGTGAAGAAGTCTAGTTTTCTCTCAGAACACTTGAATTACAATATGCTGAAAGGTTATTATGGCATTTTTTGCCCAATGATGCCAAAAACATTCTGCCTACTGAAGCTTTAACAAGTTCACCAAATCAACTTAAAAGGTGATCATATATCAAGTGACAGTGGACAAATCAAATCAGTTATTGAAAGTTTAAAGTAACCGGCTCTGTAACTGAAGAACGAGTACTCCGTCTATTCAAAGTGTAGAAAAACAAAGAAAAAAACGGTCGATGAAAGTCGTTGATGACTAATGTATTGTAGCTATCTGTCATTTAGCCGTTACTTCGTTAATACGCAAGAGACAAAGGACGACTGA
This sequence comes from Sebastiscus tertius, assembly GCA_916701665.1. Lineage (NCBI taxonomy): Eukaryota > Metazoa > Chordata > Actinopteri > Perciformes > Sebastidae > Sebastiscus > Sebastiscus tertius. The sequence goes on from CAKAOH010003225.1 coordinate 21,348, forward strand.
AGCAGTATTAACATTCAGTTGCCACAGCATGCAAGACTTAACTCAAAAACAAAGCTAAAGCTGCACAGCTCTCACTGCTGAGACACCAAATGAGCATCGTTACGGGAGCTCGGGTCGGGACGAGGCTTGACGGACAGACTCATTCGCCGGCTCACCGCTGTCTGTCTGCTATTGACCCAAACGGCTGCTCATAGATACAATTATCCTCCAGTATCCATACATCAGCAATGCATGCCAGGAGGACGTTGTTAACACACTAACAGCACTGGTTCCTTCAGTGATCACAATGTCTGTCAACAAGCATGAACACTTGCAGTATTCAGATCAATTGTTGTGAATGTAGAAGGCATGCAGGTAGCTCTGTTTATATTCAACTTGCTTATTTCCACGGACAAGGAAGAGAGATTAGATTAGAAAAACTAATTGATCTTACCGTTTCCTCAACAGGTGATAAGATCCATTAATAAGTCATACAGAGTGTTTACCTAGCGTTTAGTGGCATTAATCTCAGCGACTGCTGGCTATGCCGGTAGCTTTCTCCTTACACATTTGTCACCTCCATCGAGGAGTGCTACTATGTCTTATCCAGTCAGAGCTGGATAAGATACTCAGTATCTCATATCCTCTTAAAAGAACACAAGCAAGCTTCTTATGTACGTACGTTAAGCCCCCTGCTAGCCTAAACAAGACTGGGGACGTAGCTTCAGTAGAGGACGTGTGTGGGAAATGATGCAGAAAATAGCCTCTGTGATTTGTGGCTGCATTTCGACTGTCTCTTCGGTCCTCTTATACTCATTAATCCTAAGCCTGTGTTGGCATGATATATTCAAGTTGCTGGTAGACGAGCGAGAGAACGAGTGCACATTAAATAGTTCCTATTTCAACTGGAATTACAAATGATGCTCTGTCTAACAAGGACGGGACACTTCAAAATGACATATAATCAAATCTGATAACATGTCAATCATAAGGAATATGTCATTTTAAAACAATAGAGAAGAGTTAGTCAATATTGCATGAGTGCAATTTACACATTTGCATCAGTATTTTTCCACATTCAGTCTTTGGCCGTCACAAGCTGTCAGAAAAGTTTAAATGCCCCCAAGGCCAGAATCATGAGCCTGATCCTTGATCTCTAAGTGATGGTTGGGTGAACACCATTTTACAGGCAGCTGCAACAATAACAGAGCAGCCCGGAGATGCCTGAGCCAGCTGTGTATGGGCACAAATGCAAGTCTTGTCATAACAGAAGTGAATACTGCAACGCAGTGAGTCGTAAATTAATGATTAGCTAACTGGAAAAATGGTCTGATCACAAGAGGATGGACACTTAACGGTATGAAACTAGACAACAATGATATAAGTTTAAAATTAGGCACAAAACTGCAAACGAGTCTGGATTTGTCAGAGGAAAGAGTGCTTTTATTTTGAAGGATGAGGCTGGTGATATCTGATATTTTTCTTTTGATCCGAAAGGATAAATCGATTGACAGGAGGACTCATTTATCAAAGAAAAAATAAACATAATCAGGTTCTCCAATGTGAGGATTTGCTGCTCTTCTCTCTGTATCTAAATATCTTTGGATTTGGAACAAGACATTTAAAGACTTGAGCAACTTGGAAACTGTGAAGGATTAGTGTTACTATTTTCTTTTGTCCATGATCCTACTAAAAAGTATTGACTGTGTATCCAAAGTAGGGCTGGGCGATATGGCCAAAATTTTCCATCACGATATAGGTCATTTCATACCTCGATAACGATATATATCACGATATAGTATGATTTCTGTCAATTTAATCAATAAATAGTCTATATGAAATAACACCTATTTTTGTATGTGAAATAAATACTTGATAAATGAAACAAAGTACTGAGTATTTTAAGAATGTGAGTGCAAAATGAACATAAGTTTTCAGTGAAAAATAAATAAATACAGGCCCATAGCCTATATTGCGATAGAAACGATATAGAGAAATATATACTATAGAATTTTTATACTGTTTTGATGATATATATTGTATATCATATTGCCCAGCCCTAATCCAAAATCTGATTTAGTTTATTCCTCCATGCCACAGACCAGCTATTTTAGGAAATTACTGAGCTTTTTTATAAAATGAAACTAAACATTTGTGACCCTTTGTCTTAGAGATTTACATTTTCAGCCAGTGTGAATGAGCTTGGAGAGGGTAAGGAAGTCAGCATGGTTTGTTTTGGTGTTTTCATGGAATTTGTACAGACACTTATCCTTTAAATTTGTGGTAAATGTCTAACATCAGAACCTGCACTGAAATCCCTGTGGGATATGTGAATGTTAGTGTGTGTGTTGCCAGCCGGAATGCAAGAACTGCTGACAACATCCTGACAGGTAGATGAGCATCTCTGCTTGATCTATGAACCTCACATCCACAGAGGTAACTGTCAGCCAGTAGATAGATGGATAGATGGATAGATGGATGGATGGATGGATGGATAGATAGATAGATAGATAGATAGATAGATAGATAGATAGATAGATAGATAGATAGATAGATAGATAGAAAGATGGATAGATGGATAGATATAAAGATAGATGGATAGATAGATAGATATAAAGATAGATAGATAGATAGATAGATAGATAGATAGATATGA
>CAKAOH010003227.1:0-29504 GCA_916701665.1 Sebastiscus tertius
GGAGGGGTTTTGTTGTGAGAATAAAAAGTCGAGGGTGTTCTCCTTTCGTTTCCTCCTTTCCCTGAAAGTCCCCCTCACACACACACACACACACACACACCCCCTCCCTCGGTCTGTCTTCCTCCCACTCCCCCAACACTCACGTTGTTCCTAATGTCTTTCCTGTACAGGGGTTGGACCTGTTCCCACACCATGTAGGACATCCCTCAGACACACACACACACAGCCTGCTCTCTGTACATACAATCCTACATATTATAGCAGTCTGTCCAGATACTTCATGTACATAATAAAGCTTGAGGTTTGAAAAATGGTACAGTATATTCTGAACATTTTAGGTCAAGCTCATCATTACAATCAGTAATCATTAAAAATTAAATATATATCATGTTTTGGCAATGACATTAAAGGAGCAGAGTGTAACATTTCAGGGGATCTATTGACTATGTTTTTATTAGTGTATAATCACCTGAAACTGAGAATCGTTTTGTTTTCGTTAGCTTAGAATGAGCCCTTCATATCTACATAGGGAGCGGGTCCTCTTCACGGAGTTCGCCATGTTGCTCCGCCATGTTTCTACAGTAGCCCAGAACAGACAAACCAAACACTGTCTCTAGAGAGAGTTGCTCCTAAAGTAGCGTTGTTATGGTAAGGATGGCCTCTGAGTGACGCGAACGGTGTTATCATGGTTTTGTACTACCGCAGTCTTGGAAAGGGAGGAGTGAGCGGAGGGGTACTCAGTTGGTTGCAATCTGCAACCACACCACTAGATGCCGCCAAATCATACACATTAAATTGTTCTTCAGAGTAAGTTCACTTTGTGTCGAGCAAAGAAATAAACCTTTTTTTCCAGAGGGCAGTTTTTTTTTGTGTGTTTTTGAGTATTTTGGTAATTATTAAAGGGAAGTTTTGAACTACGAAGTGACTGTTTTTGAAGCTTTGTAGCTGAGGTTTGTTTTAACTTCTTGCTCTTTGCTGGAAAAGCTTATTCACAAGTTTACATTGGCTGGTTTTTCTACTACTGCTGGCTACGTGGTGCTGACAGTTTTTCTACTTCAGGCTCAGTATTTGCTTGTTTTGGGTTCAAATGACTTTCATTTTTCTCAGGCAGACTTTAAAAAGACTTGTCTGGTATATCACCATCAGTGAGACGGTTGACCAATATATGATCAGAAACAAATGTGGACATGCTAAAAAAATGGACTTGTTTTGCCATCACTTTTTTGACTCCAAGAGGCATTTCCTGAATGGCATTTTGCCCAGACCTCCCATTAAGCACTAACTCCAATCTGTCCTGGCATAGACGTCTGTGTGAAGATAAAAATGTGATCAATGAGAGATTTCAGAATGATAGAAGTGAATTTAGTAGATTAATATCTGTCAACACTGTCTGTTATGTAAGCTCCTGGCAAAACATATTGTGTTAGATAAGCCAACAAAATAGACTGCACAAGGACAAAGTTTGGAATAAACCTTTCTTGTGCACCACTGAGCAGGGGGGCGGGGGGGGGAACACAAAAGCTTGTTTCCTGTTTGTGTCACATTCAAACCCCTCCCCTCCATTTCCTTCCCTTGGGTTCGATTGTGCACCTGCACCTAAAGGCCATGCGTAAACACATTCAGCTGCTCGGCGCTCGACTGGACGCTGAATTCAACGACTGCACAACAACACATGTGGAGAAACAATGCAGCTCCTGGGTGAAAACAAGTTTTTGTTTTTCAGTGATCCTTGACAGAATGAATAGAAAGTTCAGGATGCCCTCAGATTCCTTTGCAATCTTCTTGTTTGGTGTTGGAGTGTTGACATTTGGTCACTGGGCTGAATATAGATGTTACATCCATCTTATTATGTAGAGGAATGAAAGGAATGTGAGCAGCTGCTCCACTCTTTGTTAAAAACATAAGGATTCAGGGTCACAGTGATGTATGTGGTAAAAAAAAAAAACTGTACAGCAGTTTTTGGACAAGGTTCTTTGAACACATGATGTGCAAAAAAAATCGTTTTGCTTTGTTTTTTTAATGTGATCTGAAAATGACACAAACTGATTGATATCACACTATGTATCTACTATACGACAATACAATTTATGCATAACAAGGTGTTGCAATATAGGAGATTAGCTATTTTATTGTCCACAGTGTGGAATATTGTCTCACCACATAGTGTGAAAATCAATAAAAGACAACAGACAACTTTCTTGCAGACAAATTAAAGGACCACCAGGTGTAGGCAAAGAATGCCACTCTGCTCTCTGCGCTGAATCCATTATATGAAATAATCCTCAACAAGTTATGAGGTTATAGAAAAAAATATGCAAGAATAACAAGGAAAACAGAACAGAGTCAGAGGTAAAATTCCCCTTTTTTGGAAAATAATGAGATCATGGAGTGGTCATGATGACACAAGCATTGAGTCATTAAAATGTTGACCGTGTTTGAAATATAGCCTGGATTACGATTCATCATGAACACAGCACAAGCCAGTAATATATTCCATGGCCATGGTACCTTTTTGTTTGTCATTTGTACGCCTCTTTTGCTTGTCATTTCTATGCAACGCAACAAAAATATACATTAATGGCCACAGTTAGGTTGAGGCAACAAAACCACTTAGTTGGGTTTAGGAAAAATGTCATGGTTGAGCTTAAAATAACAACGTAAACTAAGTAAAAAAACGTTTGGAAACAAGGTAAGAGAAGTACGGAAAGCATCTCACAAACGTCACTAATGTAACTTCAAAATAATTAAACAAAACTTTGGGGACACGAACACTGGTCTCGAACACCGGTCTCCTGGTTTAAAGTCCTGTGTTTGTTGGACCCATCCACCTCCCCTCCCACTCGCCCGCCCTTATCAGTCTTTCTCACTTTTTATTTTTACGTCATCGGCTCTGAGCATAGCAAATTTAAGCGGATATGTTTTCATTGCACTCGGTACAGACTATATGGCGTACAAATGGCATGCCAAAAGCAAAAATGGCGTTCTTATGACACGCAAAATGACTTGCCATTATAATGTCATTCATACGCCATTTAGTTCGACCGGGCTATTATTATATCATTATATGTTAAGTCACTGTACATTGGTTGGCATGGCAACGGCAATTTTACAGATGGAACCCCTGTATTGAAGAATTTAAATATTTGACAAATGGCCTTGCGAAATTGTACAGAGGGGTTAGCGACAGCAACGGTTTTCATATTTGACTGTGCCTGAAATCAAAGTTTGCTTGACCAGGATAGTCTTGAAAAACATTGTAACTTGTGGCAACAACTAGGAAAGAAGTTTTCCTGATTAAACAAAATCTTAAAGTTGTTTCCCTGACCTAAACTAAACCATTTGGACATGATGAATAAAGACAATATTGTCATTTATGAAATGTCGTTTACTTGTCGTCACATACTTCTTTCTTAGCAAAGAATTATTTTCCTGTTGTACATGAAATCATAGATGAGTTCCTATTACAGGTAAGAGCCTTTTATGCTTTCATCTGTTGCCTTGTTTCACTCTGAGATTTCTCTAAACCAACTGGACTGATCAGTCATTGTATGTCTGCAGGATGTCTTCAGCTTATGTTGTTTACACCACTAATGAGTGCAGAGTTTTAGTCATTGTGAAAGTTAAAGGGAAAAACAAGCTGTGCTGCATTTCGAACTGTCCCGTAAAATCCTGAGTGATTGATCAACCATTGTAAAAGACTAAAAGTCAGTTTGCTTTGAAAACAACGACAGAATTCCTTAGAAAGAATCCAATTTGGTTTGGACGTGCAGCTCAACACACACGCGCGCGCGAGAAACACCCACACAGTGCACATAAATCCCTTCCCACTAAATCCAGCGCCACATCTGCAGACAGGGTAGGAGTGGTTTACAGTAAAAACCACCGGAGCTGCAGTGAAATTACAGAAGTAAATCAAAACACTCACAGACTGCGCCTTTGCTCCCAGATGTATCTTTACTTTTGTTTTTAGTAAGAGCGTGGGCAGCTCACATCCCACCTCACACATCTACTGGGTTTAACGCTTTATTGGGAGGACTGGGAAGCAGAACAGAGTGGGCACTTCATACAGATATAGAGCTGAATGAAAGGCAAGAGTGCCTACGCTGCATCTATATAAAAAAAAAAAAAACAAAGCAGCTACATGAATGTGTTTCACTGACTCCTTTTAAATATTTACTTTTCATGGGTTGTCAGCTTTAATTAGACAGTAAATAGGGTCGTGAGAGGAGGGATAATTGAGACCAAGAGAGGCAAGGAGACAGAGGAGAGAGAAGAGATGTGAACTGGTTGTGAACCAGTGTCATTATAACTGAACAATAAAGCCACATCAGCGTATATGGATACGAATGTCTTTAACCTTCCTGTTAGACCCGTTTTCAAACTTGATTATGTCATAAATATTTGGGGTTCTTTCATCTAATTGCCCCAAAATAACATGGATGAAAGTAATTCATAATTTCTGGGGGGTTTTCTTTCTCAAAAATGAGGTATAATCTCATGTAAATGAAGTATATTGACCACTTGTGGTAATGCGTTGGAATGACGTTGGCTAAAAAGGTGTCATTATGTGCTGCTATTGAAAATGTTTTACATTATAATATTTATAATATCCTGACTAAACTTTGACATATGTGATAATCCATCGACACCATGTTCCTCTGATACTATATAGTCAAATAATTAATCATTTCTGCTTTTTTTTTTTACTCAAAAAGTTGGTGTAATTTCATGGAAATAATGTTCATTAACCATAAATTCCCCCCAAAAAAGTGTAAAACTTGTGGTAATGAGTTGGAACGAGATAGGCCAAAAAGGTGTAACACAGAATTGGGTAATAATTTATAATTTTGTGCCTTATAAACTGCTAAACCAGACCAAAAGTTGCACGATCGACGGGATGACAATAGGGTTAAAACAAAAAAAGTTTGTTTTTTTAAGGGATACAACTTTCACGCACACAGTATTGTGCAAGTTTCCAAAGAAGTGCAAGTAACGACCTGCATGTGTTTTCAGTGATACTTATGACTTTGTTTTTAGTCACCTAAAATCCCAAAATGAAAATCTCAGAATGGAAAGTAAAAGTTGCATTTTCAAAATAAAGTCTTGATAAACATTTTTGTTTGTATTCTATAATTTTCCTCATACAAGAAACCAAGACAGCTTATTTCTAAATCAAATTTTAAAAAGGGAGTTCCGACATAACAAAAATAAAATAAATCACCAAAATTGAACAAATTGTCTTTCCTCTAGAGAGACAGAACACACAGTGAGATTATATTGCTTACGTTGGCCATCAGCACACTTTACTCTATGACGGAGGTTGAGTCTCTATTGTAATTTTTCTGTGCTGTGATTCACGTTTCTCAGGGATTTGTTGGAAGGAAGTGTGTAGTTTCTGGCAGAACATTGAGCCTGAGGAAAGGTTGGGTGAAAGGGTTCACCTGCTTGACGTCTTTTCACAGGTACTTATCAGATTGTATATGCTCACTGTGCTGTAATGTGACTTGAAATATTTCAAATGGATGCACCGAGGCATCGGGCACTTAAAAAGTCTCCGACATAGAAAAATATTCAAAGAGAGTTGTCTTTTATGTAAAGCAGATGTAGGTCAGTGCAAGGAATGTGAGGTTATATACAAAGGGAATGTAAGGTGTAGTGTGTGTGTGAATGTGGGTCATGTATATGCATGTGTGTGTGTGTGTGTGTGTGTGTGTGTGTGTGTACCTCTCATCCTCTGAGGATATCTGCGTGTGTGACATGGAAGTTAAGGGCACATCCAGGAAACAGGCCCTCTGTCCGACTATCATCCATCACCAGCGACCATCACAAGAGTCCCACACGAAGAGGCTGGAGGGGTCGACACTGGAGAAGGAGGAGGAAGATGAGGATGAGGAATGGGATGTTGGTGTCTTTTTGGTTTTACTCAGAGAGCAGGCAAAAAACAATTTCTTCCTTAAATTTGCAGTCTCTGATTCAACAGTTATTCGTTTTTAGTTCAGGTAACTTGAGCCAAGTGGAAAGTTGATTCTCGCTAAGGGTGCGATTGCACCAATGCTGTTTCCGCTTTTTTAGTTTAGGGAATGTATCCAGGTGTCAACAATGGTTCTTTTCCTGGTGAACTACCGTATGGTGCCGTTTTCTAGGAGTGCAAAAAAAAATAACCCAAACCAAGTACAGAAAACGCTCGCTTGATTTGATGCTTTTTTAATGTCTTTTTTAATATCTGTTCTCAACAGCAGGAGAGAAAGCACACACACACAGATGACGATTGACGCTCGTCATCAATTATGTAATCAAACACCTGCATGTTCCCTGTTGTTTTACTAAATAAAAGCCAACACAAAGAACAAGCAGCTACAAAAGGAACATTTTTAAATGCTATAAAAGCTGGCGTACGTCCACAGATCTGCCAACTTGACTCATAATGGAGCATGTGATAAGCAGTTCCGGTCATTACATGGCTGATGGCGTTGCCGTGGGTGAAAGTGACCCCCTTTCTCTCTCGTCTTAATGTCGCTATAGCAACACAAATCACAGGTCATGAGGTTTAACTAGAGAGATGGATCACTTCAAAGAGCCAGCAGAGCAGTATGAGTGACACAAATGAATGGTGAATAGTGTGTTTTGTTTCCGTTCTTTTCATAAGGACGGCGATGACGAAGGGTATATCGATGCATATAAGCTCAGCGCACGTGGGCGTGACTCGCGTACTCATGTTTTTGAGAAGTCAAAGCATCTTTAAAACTGATCTGAGGCCCGTTGACAAGTGTAAAATCTGCCTGAGGAGCTTTTTTCTTTGTTGTCTCTCCAGTGACAAACATCCATGTCTATAAAACACATAAAAATAACCCAAATTCTGTGCATTATTCATGATCTCTACAGTTTATAAATACATTTTCACCTCTAACCCAAGAAAAAGCGAAAGCAGTGACATCTGTTTAACATGCATAGTTCCTTGCTTGTGACATTTAGGGTCTCTCTTTTCTCCAGCAAAGTAAAAAAACACCGATTATTGTCTCCAGACGGGGTCAGGGGGCTTCCAGTAGCTGAGTCAGACTTCTTACTGGAAGCCTGTGAGTCACCCGTCTTCCTCTCTCCCCCTACTGATCCCCCCCTCCTGTCCCTTCATTCCCCTCCTGATATATCCCACATATCAACTACTCCTCTTGGCCTGAACCGTCATCATGCATGTCTCTCGCTTCGGGTCCTCTGTGCACGTAAAATGCAAAAGGGCAGCTATAGCATTTTTTGGATTTGAAGCAGATCAGTGTTATTATGCTGGATTATTTTCCTCTCTTTAACTTTTCCAATATACAAGTGCATGCATTCCTCAGAGAAAAGAATGGCACCACAAAAGCCCACCCCCGCCCCTCTGCCCCAACACCATTATACCCCGACCCCGCCCCTCCCCCGATTCTCGGGTTCTCCCCCCTTCTTATCCCCCTCACCCCCCTTTTCCGCACCGTAATGATCTCACCCAGCTGTCACTGCGTAATCCCACCCACACTCACTACAGCACACACGTCTGTTGCTGCTGGTGCTGTTGGTGGCGACTGACATCATTTGTTTTGTGTCACCGTTTCCTGGTAATCACAAAACACGCTGCCAGTCAGAAGCTTTTGAACAGCGTTTCCTTGGTATTTTGGTTTAACTTAAAAGTAATGTACTCATTGTAGATGAGATGTAGATGTAGGTATTTTTATATACTGTAGAGTTGGAAATAAACAGGATTATATTGGGGTTGAAAGTAGAAAGTAGATATCCTATTGATCCAACAGACAAACTGAACTGGATAGACAGGACCAAATATCAGAAACACCATTCACTATAATGCAGAAGTTGAATCCTCATTGACACCAGCAGTCATTTGCTTACTGAGACATCAACCTCATAGCATTCATGGAGTCTTTTTTTCTGGCCACCTGCGAAATGTAAACTAACATTCACTCTCCTTTTAGCTCTTCCTTTGGTCTCTACCAACTCCTGAGGGAAATGTCTGGCTCTTTAGCTGCTAAATGTTCCACTAGCTAGTTGCTAACTTTATCTGTCTGAGCAGGTAACGTTGGGAGCACAGCGTTTATAGGTTTTTCGTTAATAATGGCTGCTTGTCGCGGCCGAAAATGACACTTTGAGAGCGGTGAGAATGAATCAAAACGATGAAGCTGCAGGCCAGAAAACCAAAACAATTAGCTAAAAGATGCCCCTAGAGCTGATGGAATATGCTGGTGATGACTCTCCGTGGGTTCATCACTTCTTTCATGACTCCTTTCAAACAGTTATGTGATCCATTTTTAGTATAAAGTATTAATTATAGCCACTTTAATATGATACTCTTGATAAAGCAGGCTAATACTAGTGTACTGCAGGTTGCATTTGATTGTACAGGTGAAGCTAATGAACTGGTAACATACAAAAACACAAAGGGTGCCTTATAAGCACCTGTACAGACAATACAGTTTATACATTTTACTTACTCGTAAACATATATTAGCTCTGCCTTTTTTCAGATTTCTTCCACCATTTCCTACGTGCTTTTATCCGAAGTGAGTCAAAGTTTTCAAAGGAAATGTCCAAAGTTCTCTGAAATACAATCTTTCATTGCTTAATTTCTTCTATGACAAGTGTCAGACAGACTGAATTTACTGAATCAGTCTACTGAATCATGGATTGGCAGATCATGCTGTTTAATTTAAGACGTGTGCCCTGGAAAAGTCAACCACTTACACCTGTATAATGAAGACAAGGCTAGAGACAGGCACATCTCCAATATAATAATAAAAAAAAGCACTTCCCATTTAAACTACGCCTCATCTGTACTTACCTTTACTTAAATGTGAGGGTATTTAAAGTGAATTTATAACTGCATGGCATCTGATGCTGATTTTACCAGGAAACTTTTGCCTTGACAGCGTATGTTGGCATGGCGACTTAAGAACCAAAGACAAGACTCCTACTTTCATTGTTTCTCCCGGTGATGCTTTCAGTAATCTGTTTTCATGAGAAACGTGAAAATCAGAAACATCTGTTGCATTATCTTGTTCTGAGTGTTTGTGAGACGCGTAGGCAAGATGATGAGCGGTTTCTGTGGTGGAGTTTCTGAACAACTTTGATAAAGTGACCTTTATACTAAACGCCTGCACATCAGCTCTGCGCATTTACACAGAGATTACACGCAGATTAGTTTTCCGTGACTGTCTTCTCTTCACCCAACGGTCTTCTTGCTGGACAATGGGGGCATGACAAGAAGCAGAAACAACCTAAACTCAATTAAACCACCTTTTCATTTAACCAATTAAGCCTCTGACTGGAACCATGCGGCCTATGTTTGAATCCTGCAGGATGTTCCCCTCCTGTTTTTCCTATTCCTATTTCCTATTATAAGACAATTAGGTCATTAAAGTCATACTAAAAAAAGACAATGAATTCTCTCTTTTGTTATGTTTGGGAACCATTTTAGGGCTGGGAAATTTGAAGTGCAATGATAAACGTTTTCTAAAAGGTCTTAAGGGGTTACATAAGATGTGTTTTCAGAACATAAAAACTATTTTTTCATTTATTACCTCTTGAAAATTGTGGCTTTGTTTGAAGTTTTCAACAGAAAGAGACAGGACGACAGTATGAACAGAGAGGGGACAACATGTGACAAACATCCAAAGCGGGATTCAAATCAACATCACATGAAGATGGGATGTATTTTATATTCTGAATATATATTACAAATATTTGGGTAATGGCGGCGGTGTTAACGTCATGGTGGCCAATTGACGTTAATCTTATCTATTAACATCTTGATCTCAGACGCCACTCTGACAGGAAGTCTTCATCAACAGCCCTCTGGCGCTCGTGGGTGTCAAGCAGGCCAAACGAAAAAGCCAAATCTCACGAGGGCCCTCACCGAGCGTCGCCACGGTCAAGCATCACCGGAAGGAGATGTGTATGTGCATGTGTATGCGTGCATGGGCGTACTACGCAGCCGGAAGCCGTGCGCTCGGGTGCTCTGGTGTAGGAGTTGGGTTATTGAAATGAGAAAACCCTGCAGCCTGTAAGACTCAGAGATCAGCTATTCTTGCCTCAACGGTGATGTGTCAGAATGTAAGAGGCGTCAGTGATCAAAATGTGAGCGCCGCCCACAACGCCAGGGCCCGGCCATGCTGTGAATCCAACGCTGTGTTTTATGTAATTTGATGTTTATGCAATGAAAAGGATTGGACTGCGTTGAGGTGGATGGCAGCGGCGCAGTGGCAGTTGAGGGGGCGGGTATGGCGTGCACCCACCTTGCTTTAATTACCATATTTCAGAAGAAATTGGACTGTTGAAGGGAGCGTAGTATATATATTTAAGAGTATGTTCTAAACATTTAGAGAAAGAGATGAGGTGTGTTTTGAAACTCTGACAGAGTAAAATGAGTTTTTTAACCCTGGCGTTGCCTTAAAAAGGCCCACGTAGGACATAAAGACTGTACGCAAGTAGGACAGGATTCACTGTACATATTCATGTTGTTACATGAAAACCTAATTTAGATAATCTTCTTTGTTTTCACCTCAATTTAAGGATAACTTTGTGTTATGGGTGGGGTGATGTCTCCAACCTTGTGGCGTTGCTAAATCCTTTCCAAACCCCATTGGATAGCAAGAAAATCAATGTCATCGAGACTGTTTTTCTTCATTCTTGAAAAAAAAAAGGTTAATGCAACAACATGCAATTAATGCAGTTTCTGTAAATAAAGACAAATCCTGTAAATTACCACTCTGTCCTAACCGCCTGCTGTGTTGAGTAGTGTGCACGCTATACAGCTGAGAGTCAATAACTGTGCTTATAGATGTACTCGAAGGTATAATTTCATGGTTTACCAATAAACAGTTACACATCTAGGTCTTGCAAGAACGCCTACGACCAGGTATAATTACCTGTAAGCAACAGTCTGGTGTGAATGACAACATGCGGTTTGAGAGTGTGTTCATCACCTTTACACGCAAACATTTGTATGTAAAAGTTGTATGTGGCATGTTGGAGCTTTCTACAAAAACACACACAACCAATAACACTCGATTAATCCGGCCTTCAACTGCATTACCACACAACGATAACAAAACTTTAACAAAATAATAAATAAAGCCACACTAACTGACGTATTTTATATTAACAATCATCCAAATGTGAAAGAGGATGCTTAACATAGTCACAAACCCACAGGGAATTATCACCCAACTCTGCAGTTCTCGTCAGTTTTATGGAGCAATGTGGTGACTTTTAGCTCACTCTGCAACAGACAGCTGTTTTCAGACAAAAAGCTCTGATATGCCTGCTTGCCCAGAATCAGATAACAGACTGACAAAGTTATCAAATGACTGGTGAACACAGTGAAAGATTTAGCAGCTAAAAGGTTAGATAGATTAGGTTTTTTCTCAGGAGTTGGTGGAAAACAAAGAGCTGAAAAAATATTACATAAATTAATATATTGTCAGGTGACCAGAATGTGGCTCAAAATGAACGCAAATTTTGCTCCGTGTCTGCAGGATGTGTAAACCATAGAATGTATATAAAGACGGCCGCGGTCGGGAGGCTGAAGCAGGAAAAGCCAACACGAGGATCAGCATTGACTCATGGAGAGACCTTCGTCTGGTCAGCTAACATTACTGCCAAGCAGGTGAAATATAGAGTGATATTGTGGTTTTAGCTGACGTGTGTCGCCTCACGTTCATGTCTATGTAGCGCGAGCACAAGCGCGAGCCCGACGCTGACTTTCGTTGACTTAACGGTCACAGGTGTCGCTGTTAATAAGCATTTCTGATTCTTACAAACAGTCCCTTTTAAGCCAACAAAATGTCCACTGTCAAGAATTACCTATATATCGGAGAGTTGATTTCAAGATGTCATCCGCCCCGCTGCAGTCTGATTCCCATAGTGCTGAAATGAATGGCAACCTAAGACAGGTAGGAAAAAGAAAATTGTTGCAAATTACCTAATATACAAAAAAACAATGCTACAATAAATAATGCTTTAAGACTATTCTTGCACACTGTTTAACCCACTATCTGCTTAGATGGAGGGTTAGCTAACGTTTTAGCTAGTTTACGTTACATCTGTGTGTTGTGTTGTAGCTAGGGAATGAAATTAGCACCTGCCAAATGACAGGATAAATGTTGGCTGTGGCAGGTAAAAATTTCAGGCAGATTCCTTATATTAAGAAATATTATTTTTAAAAAGCAATTCCTAAATTAAAAATAATAATTAAGGTTACATGATCCTTATTTCTACTGTCTTTTACCACTGACTCAGTGTTTACTAGGGGTGGACGAAAATATAGAAAATTGCAATAATATGTTTTGTGATACTGTATCTATCAATTCTCAAATTATTAAAGTATTGAATTCTAATTAATAGTTTACATGTAAAGATTAACTCAGTCAATTTGGAAAAGATATGCGCCATCTGCTCGCACACTCCACACTGCAGAAGAGTTAGTAGCTCTGAGAATATCTAGTGAATGTATAGTGGATGTTTGTGCAGAAATAAATGCTGCAGCTCCTCCAGACCAACAGAGGTTTCCCGTGTCTTGTGAAGTGACGGAGCTCCGTAGAGAGAAGCGTTATCGTCTCCGACCGGGTGCCGGTGTCTCCCTGCGGGCGCAGTCGGGAGGCGATAACGTTTTTTTTCCTGCTTCAGCAACAGTAGGATCAGATCTAAATCATGTTCATGGAGAGACCTTTCGTCTGGTCAGCTAACGTTACTGCTAAACAGGTGAAATATAGAGTGATATGGTGGTTTTAGCTGACGTGTGTCGCCTCACAGTTTTGAGCATTGTTCGTTCATGTGTATTTAGAGCGAGCAAGCGTGAGCTCTACACTGACTTTAGTTGACTTAACGTCCACAGGTGTCGCTGTTAACAAACATTTCTGAAAGTTACAAACAGTCCCTTTAATTTTAGACCCTGGTTGTAGCTAATTCTGAAACTACTACAGCAACTCTCATTGAAAGTGCTGTTTAATGCCATTATTTACAAGATAACACGTTATAAACACAAAATAAAACAGCTAAGAAGCTTATACTCCCACAAACTCTTGACTTTGAAGTAACTGAGACCTACTTACAACCACACACACACACACATTCCGGGAGGAAACCTTACACCTTCCATATTTCAGCTCTCCAACAAAAACATTCACAGCCCCCTGGCTGCGGTCGAAAAGAAAAGAAAAGAATGACGGGCCAGCACAGCCAATCAGAATCTCCGGAGAGTTCGATTTTTCCACTCCTCTACTGTGATTGGCCCGCGTCGCCCCAAGAGAGACCCGCCCCTGTGCTGTGATTGGTCGGTTTTCCCGGCTCTATAGAAGTTATTTGAATACGCCTCTCTTTGAGGCTCAGTACAGACACAGCGCTGCTGCTGCTGGTTCAAATACACTCAAATATCAGGAGCAGAGAGGAAACACAATGGAGGAGAGCACGGTGCAGACACACTGCTGAAAGACCGAAAGACAGTTTGGATAGTTTTTTTCTGCTTTTTTCAACTGTTTCTGCCAGTGAAAGATTGCGTTGAGCTGCATCACATCAGAGGTAAGTTGTTCAGGGTGTGGATGATGGGGCTTATTTATAAAGAGAATAAACTCTATTCTTGCTGGAATTAAGCTTCATGGTCAGAAACTTATTTTTTTTCTGAATGAAAATCTGACATGTAACTCATGGAGACATTTAATAGTGAGACATTTTACTTTACAAATTAACATTTATGGTCACAATTTTTTTTTTTTACAAGGTTTTTCATTGCATTCATGCATTTATCATCACTAAGTCACAGATTCTTTATAAATAAGGAGTATTTCATGGCTTAATTTTGTTTCATTGCATTCATGCATTTAGCATCACTAAATTGCCCAGATTCATTGCAATGAAGGTTTATCTCATGGCTATAACAAACTTATTTATTCTAAAATTAAACCTTATTGGCAAAAAAATCATGTTAACTCAAAAAAAGCTATTGTTCAGTCTTGTGATATTTGAAAAAAAAACAAACATCCTCCTCCCTCATGTCTATTTTCTCTCTCCTAGCTACATTTGTTGTTGTTATTGTTTACCACCCATGTGAGTTTATAATTAGGCTGCTGGCTGTCAGACACACACACACACACAAACACACACACACATCCAACCTTACTCACCAGCACCTGTGATGGGACTGTGGTTACACAGCATGACTTTTTCACAGTCAGCTTTTACTTTTTTACTGTGTTATGACTCAGTCAGAACAGAAAACCCATAATGCAGACCAGGCCTAGTGTGTGTGTGTGTTTGTGTGAGAGAAAGAGAGACTAACAGATTGTGTATGTGTCTATGGGGAAAAGAAAAAAGAGTGGGAGAAAGCGAGTGTACTTCTGGCCAAAACAGACTTTAAACAGCCTTATTCCCTACGCACACTTCTATATAAACCAATGGTCCCTTAACTTGCTGAAATTGAATGCCTCAATTTTCCCTGATGCTGTGCTTACATAAACCTCAAATTAAATGCTTTAACTTATTTAATGATTAACACAAAGGCAGCCTGAAGAACACAATCAACATTTTGTGCTTCAACTGATCTAAAAATAGTTGTTTTACCTCTTAAAGTGACTTTTTTCAACTTTAAATCTTAATATAAAGTGTGTGTTGTGAGGTTGTTGTGTTTGTAGGTTTATAGACAATAGAAAATGTGTGTGTGAGAGAGAAAAACCCCTTACACAAGCTTAGGGTTTACTACATTCCCAGCAGCAGAGGAGATAATGGGTCTTTATCCTTTCTGACACTGGGTTAATACTGTACTAGCCTACCAGATCATACAAGGGACAGGTGTACACTTCTAACCCTGTGGGTGTGTGTGTGTGTGTGTGGAGCCTACACGCAAGGTAAATGCGTGATTGAATGCAGCGTGTGTGGGAATAATAGATAAAAACAGGACCAGCAGTGGGTGAATTGTATCTCTCAAGCCAATCTGAGCACAGTGGTGTCTGTATCCGGCTCTGTTTGCCCGTCTATCAGATTTAGTTTGCAGGTGCAGGTTTTTTAAAGTGGTCAGCAGGGTCCCGGCGTCTGGTGTTTTGACAGCAGCTGAAGGCCTCACCTAACCCCTTAAGATTGCTCGAGCGTGTGTGGAGCGGTTTGTTCGAGCTCGTTTGGTCTGGTGATGATGATGATGCTTAAAGTCTGGTGGTCGCCTGAAAGTTTGAGTCTCAGACCTCAAACGAAAACTGTGGTACAGATTGTTTAAATAACAATCTGACATCGTGCAAAGTGAAGGAAAACACAAAGGATTATGGGTATAAAGAGACAAATTCAGGTTCTTGTATACTTGGACAGCCAACAAGCATAAAATAACATCTTGACTCTGCCTGTATTCAGCTGTTTATTCAGTAAATACAGACGGAGAAATGGTGCATTAAGAGAGTGGACTGAAGTAGGGCTGCAACTAACAATTATTTTCATTATCCATTAATCTGCAGATTATCTTTTTGATAAATGGATTGATTGTTTGGTCTAAAACAGTGAGCAACCTCTGGGTCTTAAAAGTGAAGCCAACGCGGAAGTGTCTTAAACTTGCATTCTTTCTAATAGCCAGCAGGGGGCGACTCCTCTGGTTGCAAAAAGAAGTCTGATTGTATAGAAGTCTATGAGAAAATGAGCCTACTTCTCTCTTGATTTATTACCTCAATAAACATTGTAAACATGAGTTTATGGTCTCAATTGCTAGTTTCAAGTCTTCTTCAATACAGCATGATGTTCATTTAGTAAATTAGGGTCCCATTTAGAGTCAAATAGACCATAAAGCAGGGTATGCTTTAGGGCGTGGCTACCTTGTGATTGACAGGTCGTTGGCTGCCTAAAAATGACTTATTCAGCATTTTATTTGGTTGTACTCAGCTCCACCCTCTCGTGTCACTTCTGGTTGCAAAAAAACAAGATGGTGATGGCCAAAATGCCGAACTCAAGGCTCCAAAACCACAGTCCACAAACTAATGGTTGATGCCACAGTGACTACGTCCACTTCTTATAAAAGTCTATGGTCTAAAAATGTCCGAAAATAGTTAAAAATCTCCATTCCTTTTGTCCAAGTTTATGTCTTCTGATGTCTTGCTCTGTTTGGCCAACACCCCGAAAGTACACTAAGAAAAGCTCCAAATCTCCACATTTTAAATTTAAACTAGATAAATGACTGAAATAATTAACCCATTATCAAAACAGTTATCGTTTCATTTTCCGTCGATCAACTAATTGTTTCATCTCGGCAATGAAGAATGATTTGTTGGCTTGTTTCTGCTTCTGCGAGACCCCAAAATTCAAATGTTAGAATGTCGACTCGTATCACATATTTCATTATTTTTAGAAACCCCCTTATATGCTCCTGAAACATACCCCTATATTCAGGGGTTTTCCTGCATAGAATTGGTCAAATTCTTTGCCACGTTCACAAAAAAATTGACCATTTCTGCAATAATACAAAGAGTGTTTGATTAAATGCACCACTACCAGCTGTATTCAAACAGCAGAATCAGTGCAAAGTGGTACTAGGTGAAAGGTAAGGATAATACACTCCCTAATTAAAACTATTTGTATTAGCATAATTCAAAGTTACCAACAAGATGTGGCGAAGTAGTCAAGTCTGATAGTATAAAAGTTTCAGTATCGGTTTGAGGTACTTCCTCACAAAATTAAGATAAGACTGCTAATTAAGGCGTCAAAGATTTATCTTATTTTGGCCTAAATGCCATTCTCAAATCAAGCATACTCACTTCTCCTCCTACAGGAAGTAACGAATTAAAAGTTTGACAGTGAATCCTCTAAAGTGGGCGAGCCCTCCTTCCAGAGAAAGATGGACTTACTTTGCTTTTCTTTGGTATTTAAGTGCTCTTATGTAGGTTACTGGCCTCATTTTACCGTACAGGAATTCTGTGTACGGCGGCGCTGATTATGAAAGGGTTAACTCGTGTAACGTGTAAAACTTGTCGAGTGTGCAGCTCTGACAGAAACCACGAGTAAGTGATATGAGCTCAGCCTGGACTTTAACCTCATTTATTGTTACCAATAAGGCTGACTGTGAAGGGTTTCCCCTCAGACGTAACGCGCTCACACGCCTCACCTGCTGTTGCTTATTAGTGTCAAAGTACATTCGGTACAAACTAAGTATGATTGCGCAGAGCATTGCGTTGGCCTTTTACCTCTCTGATAGGTAAATTGTTTTACAGGTGCTCTTATCAGGCGCTTTTCTCTCACGCCATGTGTCCACATTGTGTTAACCCTAGTACGTGCTGAACTTTGTATGCATTTAAGTGCTTAAAGGCCTCAAATTTGATTACAAAAAGCAGGAAACAAATCGTCTCTTGTTCCTTTCAGCTCCTGTTGTGGTTAAGCATCAGGGGGTTTCTGCACTGACTATTATCAGGTCAGTGTATGTAGATGCTCCCTGGGGTCTGTTGGCTTTGAATAAGTACAAATTAGACTGACTAAGTTAGCTGCAGAAGGCTTGCACACTTAATGTTTTGTAGTCTGCTGTGTATGTATTTAGGTCCTTGAGCCACGTGCAGTTATATCTGCTTACGTCAATAACACGTGAGTTTCGATATGCCCCTTTACCAAAGTCCCCAACATTAATTCCTGTACCTTTTAATTGCACTTGGCAAATGAAAAGTGTGGATTTATGGTGCCTGACTCCACAGTACATGATGTCTGTCAAGGTGTAATAAGAGTTCACACCTTACAGAAGAATGAGTCTGCTTTATTAACTGGTTTGACTGATGTGAAAACGATCCTCGGGTTCGTGCAGAGAACAGCGGCGTCATATGGGCCCGACGGTGGCAAGCAGAGTGTACGTGTGAAAGCTGCTGTTTGTGTCTGATCTGCTCTGATCTCTTCCCGGGGGTCTTTGTGCGGTTGTTAATGCCATGACAGGAGAGATAATACCTCTATTGTTGAAGACCTCCCCCCTCGTTCTTCCCCCCTCCCTCCTGTTATAACTGGCCTCAGCATAGCTGGGTGTACCTTTTTTTTAAAAAACCACATTGTGTGATTTAGCAAAAAAAACAGTCTGAGTGAGGTTGAAAGATTTGGGTTGTTTTCTGGAACCAATCGGAGTGAAGTTGGTCTTAAGCCATTGGCGCTTCTGCATGGATCCAAGGAAGGAAGCGAGTCCAGCTGCAAAACAAATTCCCCTAATCAATGTATTCCTGTCAGGGTTAGTGGGTTGTGTATTGGCGAGAATCTAGCGATACGATACGTATCGTGATAATTTAATATATTGCGATAGAGTTAGATACTGCAAACAAGGCGATATATTGCGATTTATTTAATCAAATTTGTGAGGGAAACTGTCATTGTGTTAAGAACACACCACCATATGCATAAACCTGAGTAAAAAATAAGTTAACTTTGTTTATTCAATCAGAACAGTGGGATCTGGGATCTGCATTTCTTCACAGGGTATAGTGTAACAAGGCTCCATTCACCATATTACAAAAGCGTTCATTCTCTACAACTGTCAGAGTACAATTTAGGATTATTTGTGTTGTGTCTTTGAAGCAGTTTGGACAAATTCCCGTGGTTTTAAATCCATTAGCAGATGATATTTACCTGCAGCTCCATCAAACGTTCAATTATTTTTAACCTTTTGATGAATCAGGTCATGACATTTGCGGCACCAGACACACTGCACTGTTGCCATTTGTCAAACAGGAGATATTGTCTGTTGTCACATTACTAAACGGATGCCTGTTGCATGGAAAGGGAAAGTGCACTGTAAAGCGTGCAATGCTTATAGAGTATTTTAAAAAACGCTCAGTACGGGAGCACAAAACCGTATCCTTGTGGTTTTGTGAGTACAATGTTCTAACAAAACTACAAATTTCTGCCTTTTCCCTGTATTTTTTATCGCCACATCAAACCTCTTCGTAAGGCTGCAATTTTTTCAAAGTTTACAAACAAGAGAATTTAAACAATGCTGTCAATATGAAATTATACTCGCAACGCCATCATTAAAGGCGTCCAGAGAGAGTCCAACCTATGATTTAGAGAGAGCAAAATTTCAGTGCTGCAGCAGGGAAGCCACAAACTATCCAAAGGGTCAACTCTTCAGGAAGTCAGTCTGGAAAAACAAAGATTGGTTTTAAATTTTTTAGACGTGTTTTTCTATTCGAGTAAGGTCACCTTTCAGTGCAAACAGAAGCTTAGAGAATGAAAAACAGTGTGCAAACTGGAGTAAATATTACTAAGTAGATATTCCTTATCTCAACATGACCGCCAGAGCTTTTCCAGATCATATTATATCGTAACTTTAGGAAGGTAAAGCCACTGTAATCTTTTAACCGAGTTAGAAGGAAAACAGCAGGCAGAGATCACAGAGTTCAGAAGACGGGCTGGCACTGGACTGGCTTGCACTGGCATGGCGCCAGACGCTGTGGTACACGGGAGTGTGTGTGTGTGTGTGTGTGTGTGTCGCTCAAGCCATCATTTGTTTATGTGTGACATGTGTGTGTGTTTGGATTATACCGGCATGGGGCTTGGCGCCATGGTGGACATGGGTGTGTGTAAGATGTTGGCTCAGGCAGACACTCCTCTTTCAGCGCTGCGATGGACAAACAAAAGTCTGCTGGATTCCTGCAGGGTTTTGTTTGCTGGCACAGTGTATATGTGCATGTGTGTGTGCGTGTGTGTTACGCTGGCATGTGGTTCCTAGACAGACAACAGTAGCGGGATAAAGATGGCTCCAGAGTTAAAGCACGCCTTGGTGATGATCTGGGATCAGCTTACCTACTTCAAATCCAATTATCTACACCATTAAGGCAAGAAAAAAATCATTGGTGTCTTGAGATCATCCATCTGTTGGCCTATTTCTTTCTTTCCCCCTTCTGTCGCCCCGAATGCCGAAGAATTTGCTTCAAACACATACAAGAGACAAAATCTGTGTTTGAAAACCTATTTGTAAAAAAAAAAAAAACTTCACCAGCAAACAACTTTTAGGGAAAGTGAATTTCAAAAAGGGGGTATCTTTCAACAGTTTCGAAGCCCAAAACGGTAAACCGAGGAGGGGTAAAATTATGTGATTAAGTGTAATTACTTTCACAGGCGCTTCTAAGTCTCTGCTTTGCGTGATCGAGTTGCTCAAACAGATATTTTCACAACACGATCAAACATCATCCACATTCCCAGGGATTGGGGGGGGGTTGTGTCATACAGTAGTGTAACAGCAGGAAAACTACAGGAGACATTTGTAGTCGTGATTTTTGGATTCAGATCAAGTAAAGTGACTTCCAATGTTGACTGAAAGATGGCCAATCCAACAGCAGTGATTATTGGTGTTATTGGTGAATACCTAATGTAGAGAGAAAGTGTCATTTCTTAACCTTAAAGCACGCTACGCCACTTTTGTAGCACCATAATTAATGCCACTGCTGAAACTATTAACAATTATTTTCATTGTCGATTAATCTGTCGATTATTTTCTCGATTAATCGATTAGTTGTTTGGTCTATAAAATGTCAGAAAATGGTGAAAAATGTCAATCGGTGTTTCCCAAAGCTCAAGACGACGTCCTCAAATGTCTTGTTTTGTCCACAACTCAAAGATATTCAGTTAACTGTCATAGAGGAGTAAAGAAACCAGAAAATATTCACATTAAAGAAGCTGTAATTAGAGAATTTTGACTTTTTTTCCTTAAAAAATACTATACTGATTATCAAAATAGTTGATGATTAATTTAATAGTTGACAACTAATCGATTAATCGTTGCAGCTCTAAACTATTACTGAAATAATTTGATGAGCTGATCGAGAGAAGCTATAATCATCTTAATCATTTATTATTATGTGCTGGTTCTAGCTTGCGTGTGGATTTGCTGCTTTTTAATTAGTATAAATTGAGTACATTTCTGTTTTTTTGACTGTCGACTGGACAATACAAGTGATATGAAGTCTTAAGCCACTCAGGGAACAGTCTACTACTTACTAGCCTTACTTTACTACTAACATTAACTACTATAGATGTCAACTATTAAAATAATACTATATATGTATATATATATATCATATTTTTGATAATTGATTAATTGGTTTCAGTATATTTTTAATAAAAAAGGTCAAAATTCTCTGATTTCAGCTTCTTTAATGTGAATATTTTCTCTTTTATTACTCCTCTATGACAGTAAACTGAATATCTTTGAGTTGTGGACAAAACAAGACATTTGAGGATGACATCTTGGGCTTTGGGAAACACTGATCGCCATTTTTCACCTTTTTCTGACATTTTATAGACCAAACAACTAATCCATTAATCAAGAAAATAATCGTCAGATTAATCAACAATGAAAATAATAGTTAGTTGCAACCCTAGTTGCTAGATAAATCTGAGGGTTATGAGATAATTAATGGGACACAAAATAATTTTTCATAACTTTCTAAAATAACTTCTATTTTCTTGTGAAATAATGGACCGTTTTATTCCTTCGGGTTGCCACAAATGATTCAAATTACTCACGAGTGAGTACATACTGTATTAAGCATGAACAAGACGTCACAAGTGGCTTTGTTTTAGTCAAAAAGTTGGGAACCTCTGTGTTCGATCACTGTGGCAAAACGGCTTTATTTCCTCAGTTGTTTGAGAAAATGCATTATATCATAATACATGTCAATGTAATGTGCTAAAAATGACATACATAGCATGATTTCATCCATATTGCCCACCTATAACCTCCTCGTTGTGTCTTTTCCGCAGGTCATCATGCCTCCCACAACCCCGTACGCCGGGAAGTTCAGCTCCTGCACTCCTTACGGCAACAACAACAACAACCACCCTCAGCCTCACAGCCCGTACCGCAATGGCGTCGCCCCGAAGCCCACGAAGGAAAACGTCTACAACAGCGCCTACACTTCCACGGAGAACCCCTACGACGTACCGCAGCCTCACAGCTCGTACCGCAGCTCCTCTGTCTCCTCCGCGACCAACAAGGAGCGCCACTACAACAGCAGCTGCGCGGTTTCGGAGAACCCGTACACCTCGCCGCAGCCTCACAGCCCCCGGCAGCACAGCACTTCCTGTCCCGGACGCGCGTACCGTCACACCAGCAGCACCAGCAGCGGCAGTGAGCAGTCTTCTCGGAACAACTCCGTCGCGGCGAAAGGCCGACGTTACGGACACGGCGTCACCGCTAGCTACGGGGAGATGTGTTACCACGACAACAGTTTGGTTTCAGCATCCCTCGAGGCGCTGATCCAGCACCTGGTTCCTACGGTTGACTACTACCCTGATGTAAGTGCCAGTAAAGTGCTCTAAATGTTGTGAAAAAGACATTTTTTTAGTGGTTGTAAACCAACCTGAGAGCTTTTGTTGTTTCCTCATCATCAGAGGTCGTACGTGTTCACCTTCCTGTTGAGTTCACGCCTCTTCCTGCCTCCGTACGAGCTCATGACGAGGGTTTGTCACCTGTGTGTGGAGCAGCAGCGGTCCGGAGACGCCCTGCTGGATAAGGTGGGCGGATTACACACACACATGCTCATACAGAGCAGCTATTATTTCTCTTCATTTCACTCTCTCTCCTACACAAACTCACACCCACCATAACATCGTCACACACTCTCACCCACAGACACACAAACAAACCACTGCAATTCTTTTTTGGGAGAGAGTATTTATCGACTGTTTCATAAGCAGAAGAAATTCCAAACACAAGGGAAATAAAAATGAAAAGGAAAACATTTAATGGGGACAATGAAGTAAACAAACGGACAAATAACAGCAGCATATTTGTGTCAGAAAGACAAACCACTGCTGTGGCTACTTCTGTGCCGTTTTTGAAAGGTTTTGATTTTTATACAGTTATATAACGTCTACTTCAGTGACACTCAACATACTATGTGATGTTTTTTTTTTTTTTTTTAGATCCGTTTCCGCGAGGTGGCGCCTAAGCTGGTGCAGCTGCTGACCGAGTGGACGGAGACGTTTCCGTACGACTTCAGGGACGAGCGGATGATGCGCTGCCTCAAGGACATGACGCACCATGTGGCCCGAGGGGACGAGGTCAGTGTCGAGTCTACCATAGTTACATTTCAGAACAGTTTTAAAGGGCTAACTAGGCAAACTAACTAACTAACTAACTGATCGATGCAGCGGTAGACCAGCAACTCCCGTGTTCTGCGAGGTAAAACAACCATTTTTGTGAATGGAGTCTGGTTTGGTGGCTTTGAAGAAAGCCATATAATCTGGACTAATGGCTTCAGTTCCATAGATATAAAACAGTTAGATATCTATGTTCAGTTCCCTGTCGGAAAGAGCTGTCTGATGTCAAGGTATAGCAGTGAAAGCAGTTTCCGACGGGGAACTGAAGCTGGTATATAGCTGTCTTCAAAGCCACCAGACTCCATTCACAAAAACAGCAATTTTTTCCAAAAAATCCGAACTAACCCTTTCAGTTATTTCCAAACGTTACAAAGCTATCTTTGACTTAGCTAGTGCTAGCGTTCACATTATTTATACCCTTATTGATCAGCTTCATGATTAGCATACTTTGGTAAACTCCAATGCTTTTTGCTAACGGCTGAGTGGGGCGTTTCCATTAGAAAAAAACGAAAGGAACGCAGATGGACCCGCTCTTTAAACAAAGAGCACACGGGCAAATGTGTAGAGGGGGATTTGTAGCAAGAGAGATTGGCGGGTAATGACGAGTCTTTGACTTCTGTTGACCCAACAGCGGCCTAAATCCAGCACGCCTGGTTGCCAGACTTATGAAGTAAATCCGCAAAACTCTTTACATTTGTCATGTCGAGGTAATTCTCGTGTTAGTCAAAGTCCTATTTTGAGTAACGTCTCTAACATGGGTGTCATTCTTCCAGTACTCGTGGCGAGCCATGCAGCAGATGACCCAGCGGCTGATCAAACGGCTGTCTGCCCTCGGACAGTACGAGGAGGCCGTCTCCGCGCTCAACGCCGTGGCAACAGAGCGGCCCGCCTCCCTGAAAAGCAAACAGGCCTCGGGTCAGCGAAGCGACGTAATGAGCGTGTGCGACGACCCCTTCATCCTCGCCCAGCAGCTCACGCACATCGAACTGGTAAGAAGAGATGATTGGGACTCTTATTTTGGAATGACGTCTCCTGTGTAAACATCTGGATTTGGAGGCAAAGCTGCAGTTGTGTGTCTGTGATGAAACATTTTTATGTCTTGACGTGTGGTCTCTTTACTCTAAATTTAAATTTAGTGAATTTATCATCTTGGGTGGTTTAAAAGCAATGTTTAAGAACACACATTTATAGACTTGAATGAAAACAGTTAAGTTGCCTCTTTTTCTCTCCGTGTCCCGCTCATGTGTTGACTTATTGAATATTTTGTTTTACGATTGTTATTTCTTGGTTTTTATTGTTTTCCCATAAACCCCTTTGTGTGGTCTGTTTTGCTGCGGCGGTGCATAATAGAAAGTTTATTAATACTGTCATTTTATATGAAGCTAAATTGCTTTCAGTCCTAATCTTTAAACTACTTTTCGGCGCACATTTTTAAGTAGCTGTCAGTGTGTTTCTTTATGTGTAACATTTTTGTTTTGTAATGATCTTTTATGAAAGTTAGAGCTCTTTTTTTTCTTGTACATCTTCCAACGTGAATGGAGTTAGCTCAGTATCTGCATTTGTTGTGTATTAATCAGTGGTAGAATGTACTTAAGTACAATTATGAGGTATATATATTTACATTTTAAAGCATCACAGAAATTTTGAAAGCATCACAGAAACTCACTTAAAATAGCTCCGCCCCTCCACACTGTTCGAATTACAGGTGCATTGTGGTTCCCACCATTTCTTTGTAGAATAGCCAACAATCAAATTCAATAAAGTCAACAGATCTAGTGCCAGCTGGAGGTCAATGATGTACAAACTGAGTTAGTGGAGGCCTGACGCGGTCTAGCCTGCTCATATTCTTAGGTCTGTTTCTGTAAATGTTGCTGTATACTCACTCTTTCTCTGTCTTTTTTATATTTATATATTATATATATATATATATATATATTTACATTTTATGTTACTTTATACTTCTACTCCACTCCATTTTGACAGCTTTAGTTATTAGTTACTGTATATATTCAGATTATTAATAGAAAATAAAAAAGGTCTAATACATTATGATGTATTATCACAGGTTAAGTTACCCAGCAGTATTTCAAATTAGCTCCACCTTGACCAGCTGCAACATTAAAGTGATGTACACATGCATCACTAATTATAATTCAATAATATGATATACATTATTCCGTTATTAGGCCATTCTGCATAATGAGTAATTTTACTTTTGATATTTTAAGTATATTTTGATGCTACTACCTTTGCTCTTTTACTTAAGACTTTGATGGCAGGACTTTTACTGTAGTATTGCTACTTTTACTTACGTAAAAGGGATAATAAGGAAAAGGTTATTAAGGGGTACCTTGAGTCATTTATTTCCCATTTCTTGCACAAATGAATTTACTTGAGTTGGATTCAAATATTGGCGTTGCAACGGTCTCCATCGACCCATAATCCCTTTTATATTGTGTTTTTCCGAGGTTTACTTTATGTTCTCACTCCTGAGCCACACAAATTACATTTTTTCATGTCTTTTTTGTAATCAAGCATCTCTTTTTTCTCGTACATCATCATCATCATATTTTTTCTTTTATTCATCTCCCTCTCTTCTCGATCGTCTTCCTGTCATATATTACTGTTATTATTGTCCTGATTGTTTCCTTTCCCTGTTCTCTGCTTCCAGGATAGACTGAGTTTTATCGGTCCCGAGGAATTCATCCAGACATTCGCCATGAAGGATCCTCTGGATAACCATAAGGTACAATTGAGTTTCAGTTTTGCGTCATCCCAAACACGAGACAATTAGACATTAAACAAACGTAGTTCTCGGATTTAACTTCATTTGTTTGTTGTCTTTTTCCCTCTCTAATATTTAATGTTTCCGATTCAAATTACTTGTGAATTATTAAAGCTGTCTTTCTACTATAAGATTGGTGATTTCACAAAACCACTCAAGTTAAACAAACTCTTTCCAGTCAGAAGTAGCAGACACATGAATCTAACTGCTATGGTCTGCTGCATACAGCTTTTTCCTTGTAAACACGGCCTCACAATACAGCAAACATCAACATCAAAGAAAGAAATGATATAGAAAAGCCCCAAATTGTAGTCATTTTTTAAGTCCATCCTGTACTCTCTTATTATTTGATGAAGTGTCTTCGTTCTGGGTCTGCTTTGAGTGTAATTTGTGGTCTGCTTCAGTTAATTTGCTTTAGAAGCCACATGAAAGATCCTGCTGGTAGATTTTTTTTTTAATGTAGCTTTTGAAAACGCATCAAACACGGTATGAAAGAGCCATTCTGCGTACGTCTGTAAGTGTATCTGAAGGGCTCTTTCCCTCCTAAGTGGTCCTGTGAGTCAGCTGAAGGGTCGCTTTCAATCAGCGCCGCCAAGAACAAGCTTTCAGCCGCTGCTTGCGACCGAGCTGCATTTAGGTCCTCACCGGCGCTGCGGCGGTTATATAAGACCCACTTTGTGTAAAAGAGCGGTTGAGTCAGCGTAAGGGGTCCTGAAGTGTAAAAAGAGGGGAAGTTTGGAGTGGAGTGGGCTGCCAGTGTTGTGTAAGCGTTTAATCGAGCCGTGGATCTGCGGGATTACATCATCACAGCCAAGTCAAGTTTATTTATACAGCGTGTTTCTAATGCTTATTTATATAAAAAAGGGCCCTTGGCAAACAGGTTCACCACCGCGTGTTTCACAGAAAACCAAAAGCAGGTGGAAATGAGATTGAAATAACAACAGACACGTCACAGACTCCGCTGTGAAGGCTGACAGGTCGTGTGGGTGTGAAGCCTGTCAAGATCCATTAGCGAAGGAAATTACAGAGTAGCAGCAGTCTGCGTGTATTTCTTCTTTTTTTTTTAAATATAAAATGAATTATGGGATACTCTTGAGAAGAATATCATAATCCAAATTTGTTTTTTTAGGTTTTGTTATAGAAAGATGAAAATAACAAAATGCACCAAAATGCCAAAAAAAAAAATCTTAGCTCAAGGTCCACTTACTAGCTTTTCATGAAGCTTTCATCTGCATCTTCCTGGTCTTCCTCTGTGTTGGCTCAGCCTTTTGCATTTGTTGTGTATTAATCAGTGGTAGAATGTAACTAAGTACATGTACTCAAGTACTGTACTTTAGTACAATTATGAGGTACTTGCACTTTACTTGAGTATTTACATTTTGTGTTACATTTTGACAGCAAATATTGTACTTTGTACTCCACTACATTTATTTGACAGCTTTAGTTACTAGTTACTGTACATATTCAGACATTATGATGTATTATCACAGGTTAAGTTACCCAGCAGTACTTCAAATCAGCTCCACCTTTACCAGCTGCAACATTAAAGTGATGTACACATGCATCACTAATTATAATTCAATAATATGATATCTATTATTCCGTTATTAGGCCATTCTGCATAATGAGTAATTTTACTTTTGATATTTTAAGTATATTTTGATGCTACTACCTTTTGTTCTTTTACTTAAGACTTTAAAGGCAAGACTTTTACATGTAACAAAGTATTTTTTTACAGTGTAGTATTGCTACTTTTACTTAGGTAAAAGATCTGAATATATCTTCCACCACTGGTATTAATACTTTTCTCAGTAGTCTTAGCGGAAAAGGAAAAGGCGCTTCAAATATCGGCGTTGCATCGGTCTCCTTCCACCCATAATCCCTTTTATATTGGTTTTTTTTCTGAGGTTTACTTTATGTTCTCACTCCTAACAAACAGGACCACAGTCCCTAAAATAATGACGTACTGACAGAAACATGATTTAACATAACACAAACAAATGTATCCTTTTCATGCTTTTATTTTGACCGTGTCATCTGCTTCTTTTTTTTTTTTTTTTCTTTTAGGGTTTCTTCCGGAAGCGCAAAACCAGTAACCTGGAGGCTTACGTCAACTGGTTCAACAGGCTGAGTTACATGGTGGCCACTGAGATCTGTATGGTACGTATGTTATCTTAAAGGAACAGTTCAGAAATATCTACGTCTACAAACGACAGAGCTCTTGTTGTTGTTCAAGGAGTCTTTGATTCACTTCCTGTTGCGTTCTGTCATTACAGCCAGTGAAGAAGAAACACCGAGCGCGGATCATCGAGTTCTTCATTGACGTGGCTCAGGAGTGTTTCAACATCGGCAACTTCAACTCCCTCATGGCCATCATCAGTGAGTATTTTTGACAGAAAGCATCACAGAAACTCACTTAAAATAGCTCCGCCCCTCCACACTGTTCGAATTACAGGTGCATTGTGGTTCCATTTCTTTGTAGAATAGCCAACAATCAAATTCAATAAAGTCAACAGATCTAGTGCCAGCTGGAGGTCAATGATGTACAAACTGAGTTAGTGGAGGCCTGACGCGGTCTAGCCTGCTCACATTCTTAGGTTTGTTTCTGTAAATGTTGCTGTATACTCACTCTTTCTCTGTCTTTTTTAGCCGGGATGAACATGAGTCCTGTTGCCAGACTGAGGAAAACCTGGAGTAAAGTCAACACTGACAAGTTTGAAATCCTAGAGGTAAGGAAACACGCATGAATCCCTGGTTTTATATTGTATTTTGAATAGATTTTTAAATGTTCTTCGTGTGCCCCAAACTTTGTGCATGCACGTATGATCAATGTCTGCTCCGTCTGACCTCACCCAGCACCAGATGGACCCGTCCAGTAACTTCAGCAACTACCGCACCGCGCTCCGCGGCGCCACCCAGAGGTCTGAGACCGCGCACAGCAGCCAGGAGAAGGTAAGCGACCACACGGGAGTCTTTAACCGTAGAAAGAAAAAAATGTCACACCTATAAAATGTCTATATAAACTTGCTGTCGTCTCTTTCCTCCAGATTGTGATTCCTTTCTTCAGTCTCCTCATTAAAGACATCTACTTCCTGAATGAAGGCTGTGCCAGCAGGCTCACCAACGGGCACATCAACTTTGAGGTCAGTCCACAATTTAAGAAATCGATTTTATAAAATGAATGATGACTTAAATGGTGTTTTTAAAAATTAGCAAACAATGTTATAAGCTCATTTAAACACAGTAAGATTTGCTCATTCACTGTGAAATGATGTAACTGCTACACATATGGTGTAATGGCACCCTCTTGTGGCTAAAAAGAGCAATACAGTTTCTCTCTTTTCTTTTCAGAGGACAGTAAGAAAGTATAACTGTTCTATATTCTTCCTGTTCATCATGATGTCAATGGTTTTTGTGTATTTCCTGAATCTGCAAAAGCCAGCCAGATGTAATTAATTAAGTCTGTTGTCAATGTCTCCACAGAAACTCTGGGAGCTTGCAAAGCAGGTGAGCGAGTTCCTGGTTTGGCGCCAGGTGATTTGTCCGTTCGACAGAGAACGCCGGATCCTCCAGTACCTTGTCACCACGCCTGTCTTCAGCGAAGACGGTCAGTATATACGATCTCCTCCGCAATTAATCCAATCGCATA
>CAKAOH010003233.1:0-17980 GCA_916701665.1 Sebastiscus tertius
TTCTCGTAGTTATGACTTTATTCTGATAATATTACGACTTTTTCTCGTAAAGTTATGACTTTATTTTGGTAATATGACTTTTTTTCTCGTAAAGTTATGACTTTATTCTCCAAATCTCCAATTTCTTTTCCCCTGTACCTCACTGCAAATGTTTTGCGGCTCCAAACAGATTTTTTTTTTTTTTTTTTGCCTAAAATGTCTCTTTTGATAGTAAAGGTTGCCATCCCCTGGTGTATGGTGTGTCAGATAGCGTTCCAATGGCTTCTCCAAAGCATGAAAGAATTCCTTTTGGAAATGTTTATCATATTATCTCAGTCAGTGTGGTGGAAGCCCAAAAAATAAATAATGAGTAATAACCTTATCTCTGCAACACAATCCTTTTTCATTGATTGCATGTTTATTATTGCCTGTGGCTGTTTTGTCTGTTTATTCTCTTCTGCACTGGTTTAGCGTTGCCATGGTTGTTTTTCCTTTTTTCTTCTCTCTATTTCCATTCTTATGCAGGGCGTCTCTTCTGACCATCCGGTCCAGAGTGTCCCCCCTAGGCATCCCGTGTCTGTGTGTGTGTGTGTGTCAGTTCCTGAGCTCCCACTTTCATGCTTTGGTCTCAACAGTGTGTAGCTGGTCGAGTGCCAGAATGTGACTCATTGTCTCAGTCTCATAGAGGCAGAAAGCAGGGTCTGTTTGGAGGCAGTTTCCTGCTGATATACAGCTGAGGATGTGGGATCTGTAGGTTAACCAGATAATGGCAAACGGGGCCACAGCCTCTCTGTATCAGGACCTCTTAAATGTTTTTATGTCACATACACAACAACAGACACACAGGGACCCCCAGATGGTCACATTTAGTCCCCAACAAACAATCTGTCATATCAGTCCATTTTTTTGGAAATGACTTTCAGAATTTGATCTATTAGGTCCCTGCATTTGAAAAAGCTTGAAGAGCCATATTACTAAATTATTTCAAGTCATTGTGTGTGTGTGGAGCCAACAGGCAGTCAGCTGGCTCGGCCAGACCAAGTCTGGAACATGTATGCTCTCCATCGGCTCAGCTGAAAAACATGGAAGCCTGAAAAACTTTGGAGCAACAAAAGGAGTGAAGGGGGCACCATCACCATCGGTAAAGGGATCTCTG
Source organism: Sebastiscus tertius (assembly GCA_916701665.1). Lineage (NCBI taxonomy): Eukaryota > Metazoa > Chordata > Actinopteri > Perciformes > Sebastidae > Sebastiscus > Sebastiscus tertius. The sequence continues at coordinate 1,136 of CAKAOH010003233.1, forward strand.
GTTATCTTAATACGTCCATGGTCAACTTTTTGTCACTTGAACTGGTGAAACAAGAAAGTAGTTATTGAATAGTAATATATAGGGATGCACCGATACCACTTTTTTTCAGACTGAGCACAAGTACAAGTACTTACATTTGGGTATTCGCCGATACTGAGTACCGATACGAGTACTTCTCTGTGCCAAAAGACCCTCGTTAACATCCAGCTGGAGGGTGTGAGTGACACACGGCAGGCTGGCGAGTCCCGCATACGAGGCGGTGCGCTGCCGCCGGCTCTAGGTCGGCTTGGAAATGCTCAGGGCGAAGGTGGCTCACGGCCGCAGCTTTACAGCGCTCCCCGCCCGGACCTCACCGCACCGTGGACAAAGGGCTTGCTGCACCCTCTCTCCCCGCCCGACAGGGCGGACTGTCCTCAGTGCGCCCCAACCGTGTCGTGCCCCCAGGGCGGGGTTCGGCCCATGTAAAAGGCGTCAGGGGTCTGCAGCAATGGCAGCAACCCACCTGATCCGTCTTGAACCACACAGACCAAGGAGTCTAACACATGCACGAGTCAGAGGGTGCAAGCAAAACCCCGTGGCGGCGCACGCCGGCTGAGGTGGTATCCCGCCCCAACGGGGTCGGGCGCACCATCGGCCCGTCTCACCCGCACTGTCGGGGAGGTGGAGCGTGAGGACCCGAAAGATGGTGACGAGAGGTTAACGTCACGCTGCTGTAAAGTGGTATCAGTGCCGTTGTTTCGGAGCCGTTTTGCGAGTACGAGTACATGAGCACAGTATCGGACCCGATACCCTAGTAATATGTGTCATTTTGAAAGGTTCTGCCCACCAACGTTTTTCATTTGGGTTGGAGGACTTGTCAGGGGCACAGAGAAACAATCATATAGCCTCCCGTATGTCTACAGCTCTACTTGAAGAAATGCGGGTCCTGTATGGAGACCATACAGATGAAGACATCCACAGCTGTGTGGCTGTTGTCACTATACATGGGGTAGAAGTTTGGAGGCAGCTGGTGTCTGGACAGTCCCGGGAGCTGCTTGTTTTGACCCTTTAGAGTCTTTGTCACGTGGGGTCAAAGAGGATGGTAGTGCGCTTCTGAAAAGGATGAACGGGTTAGGCTGCAACCCCACCTTTTCCTAGCAGCTCTGCGCTGTCCAAGCCTGGGTGACCTCCAAAACCAAACCATCAGAATGTCCCAAGCAGCCATGGGGAGCTATTGTTCTTCAAAGTAGGTCAAAGCCTGCAGCTATCACAATCAATTTGGACTGATTGGAGAACAGCGGGGATGGAGACGAAGGAGACACAGGCTGCAAGGCTGATCACACTTGTTGATATAAACTGAAGGAACAGGAACTAATGATAGCATTCTTTATATTTCATCACCCCTCTTTCTCATCCTCAGCTCCCCAAACGTATCCAGCCTCCTCCTCCTCCTCCTCCTCCTCCTCCTCCTCCCCTTTCTCCTTACCCTAACGCTCCCTCTACCCTCCTCCTTTTGTATAGTGTAATTAGTCATGTGGAACATATGGAGCATCATATTACATAACCCAAGCAGCAGCTGCACTCAGGCTAGATCCAAGATAATGCAAATCAGGGGCCACATTACTTTGGCACAGCAGATCTGAAGCATATAGCTGCATCATGGCAAACGTTCTGTATTCGATGTCTCTCGTAGAACAATGACTTGCTGGTGCTGCATGGCCTCTTCCTTTCATCAAACTAACAATGAAACAATCACTATATTCATAGACTACCGCTGCTCAGTCTGATATGCTGATGTCTGATTGTTTGATGAGGTGCAGAAGGAGGTGATGATCTTCAAAAACTACTTGCCAACATGGCCTAAAGGCTTCTTTGTTCATGTCATTGCAGTAGGGCTGTCAATCGATTGAAATATTGAATTAATCGCATGGTTGCCCCACGATTAATCGCAAATTAATCCCACATCTTTTAACTGTTCAAAATGTACCTTAAAAGGGAGATTTGTCAAGTATGTAATGCTCTTATCAACATGGGAGTGGTCAAATATGCTGCTTTATACAAATGTATGTATATATCTATTATTATAAATCACTTAACAACACAAAACAATGACAGATATTGTCCAGAAACCTTCACAGGTACTGCATTTAGCATAAAACAATATGCTCAAATCATAACATGGCAAACTGCAGCCCAACAGGCAACAACAGCTGTCAGTGTGTCAGTGTGCTGACTTGACTATGACTTGCCCCAAACTGCATGTGATTATCATAAAGTGGGCATGTCTGTAAAGGGGAGACTCGTGGGTACCCATAGAACCCATTTTCATTCACATATCTGGAGGTCAGAGGTCAAGGGACCCTTCTGAAAATGGCCATGCCAGTTTTTCCTCACCAAAATTTAGCCCAACTTTGGAGCGTCAATTAACCTCCTTCACAACAAGCTAGTATGACATGGTTGGTACTGATGGATTCATTAGGTTTTCTAGTTGCATATGATATATGATATGTAGCTTCACTCTAGCCCTAAAACTGAACCTGCTAGAGCCTTTGAAAGACAGTAAAATTGGGCGATCCCACAGGTCTCAGAGGGTTAATGTGCACTTTACTACCACTTAAACACAGGCGTTCACTTCTGTTCCGTCCATCTTGCGGTCCGTTATCCATCTGACCTAGTTGGGAACCAGCATTTCTTCTCAGTTGTGAAGGAGCCGCTGAACTACAGGAACACTCAGCCAGAGTCTCTGGAAAAATACAAATAAATAATGAGGACTTTCTTTATGAAGTCAGAAGCTTTTCATTCACATATCTGGAGGTCAGAGGTCAAGGGACCCTTCTGAAAATAGACATGTCAGTTTTTCTTCACCTAAATGTAGCGTAAGTTTGGAGCGTTATTTAACTTGCATGATATGGTTGGTATCAATGGATTACTCATTTCATTTGATACCAGTATCTTCACTCTAGCTTTAAGAGTGAGCCCACTACAACCTCCGAAAGATCGACTGCATTAAAAAAAGAGTGGCGTTAAAACAATTTTGTGTTAACGCGTAATTATCGTTAACTTTGACAGCCCTACACTGTAGTCTTATCTAATGTATTCTTGTGGCTAATGACTCCTGATTGAATCGTATATTATGTAAAGTGATGGCAGTATTTTTGTCACAATGCAAACGATGCCACATCACTTCCAGTTCAGTTTTTTTTTTTCGAGTTTCCAGAAAATCCATCACTCACTCTCACTCATCTTCAACCGCTTATCCAGGGTCAGGTCGCGGGGGCAACAGCTCCAGCAGGGGACCCCAAACTTCCCTTTCCTGGGCCACATTAACCAACTCTGACTGGGGGACCCTGAGGCGTTCCCAGGCCAGTGTGGAGATATAATCTCTCCACCTAGTCCTGGGTCTTCCACGCGGTCTCCTCCCAGCTGGTCGTGCCTGGAACACCTCCCTAGGGAGGCGCCCAGGGGGCATCCTTACTAGATGCCCGAACCACCTCAGCTGGTTCCTTTCAATGCAAAGGAGTAGCGGCTCTACTTCGAGTCCCTCACGGATGACTGAGCCTCTCACCCTATCTCTAAGGGAGACGCCAGCCACCCTCCTGAGAAAACCCATTTTGGCCGCTTGTACCCGCGATCTAGTTCTTGGGGTCATGACCCAGCCCTCATGATCATAGGTGAGAGTAACAACGAAGATTGACCGGTAGATCAAGATCATTGACTTCTGGCTCAACTTTTTTTTTGTCACAACGGTGCAGTAAAGCGAATGCAATACCGCCCCCCGCTGCTCCAATTCTCCGGCCAATCTCACGTTTCATAGTCCCCTCACTCGTGAACAAGACCCCGAGGTACTTGAACTCCATGAAGCTAGACTGGAAACAGATAGCATTAATTTAATACTATTTCATCATTAATATTTCATCATGCATTATTACATATTATATTATTGGATTGTTACAGGCTACTGATATTATCAGCACTTTAAAGTTGTTACTGGTTGATAGAGAGCTAATTCTAAGTACCTTATATACTTTGGTTAGATTATTCTGTAACAATGCATCATATTCAACTGGTCATATGTTTTGTATGTAATATCTGAATCTGCACAGTAACAAGCAATGTAGCTGTCCAATAAATATCTTAAAGAGCTTATAGTACCCTCTTACCCCACTGGAGCACTGCGCTCCCAGAATGCAGCAGGGCTACTTGAGGTTCCTAGAGTCTCCAGCAGTAGAATGGGAGCCAGAGCCTTCAGCTATCAAGCTCCTCTTCTGTGGAACCAGCTCCAAGTTCCAGTCCGGGAAGCAGACACCCTCTCCACATTGAAGAGGAAGCTGAAGACTTTCCTCTTTGATAACGCTTATAGTTAGGGCTGGCCCAAGGCTGGCTCAGGCTGCCTTGGACCAGCCCCTAGTTCTGCTGCCATAGACCTAGACTACCGGGGGACTTCCTATGATACACTGAGCTGCTCTCTCCTTCTCTCCCTCTCTTTGAATTTGAATCCATGCCCCATTCAGGCATGTTACTAACTTGATTTCTTCCACCGGAGTGTTTGTGCTTTCTCATCTCGCAGGTATCCATGGATCGGGGTTACACCTGGATCGGGGTTGTGTCTGCTGCCTGCTTGACACCCACTACTATTATCATTATTATCAGCCCTATTTCTATTATGACCACTGCTACTATTACTGCTATTATTAGCAGTAGTGGTCATATTTCTATTATTATTACTGATATTTCTATTATCACTCTATTACATCCACTGCCATTGATTTTTGTTATTAGTCCTATTTGTGTTACTATTATAGCTGTTGCACTATTATTGTGGTTACCCCCACCAGTCGAGGCAGATGTCCGTCAATCCAGAGCCTGGTTCTCCTTGTTGTGGTTCTGTCCAAGGTTTGTACCTGCTAAAGGGGAGTTTTTTTCTTGCCTCTGTTGCTCATGGGGGATCTCTTGTTGGGTCTCCACATTATAGAGTATACGGTCTAGACCTGCTCTACATGAAAAGCATCATGAGATAACTTCTGTTATGATTTGATGAGAAAAAAAGTCATAGTATTATGAGAATAAAGTCATAATATTAGTATCTATATATGTATGTGTAGTAGTAGTAATTATTTATTTTTTTTGCCTAAAATGGCTCTTTTGATAGTAAAGGTTGCTGACCTCTGATCTAGATGATCAGATATCACTGACTTCTAAAACAGAGACCATGTGTGCAGATGTCTTTCCTGCTTTATTTTATGCTATTCATTATGTACCATGTTGACTCCAAATAAAGGATGCATATTTAAGCACTTTACTTCATCGATCATCGGTAACACTAACAATCAATTAATCGCCTTCAATCCTGACTACAATTCCAAATGTGTTTTTGTCCTCAATCAAAGCCTTATTTCCACAGCAACATATTGCATATTCTCTGACAGCATTACATAGCACACATATAAAGGTAGAGGCCTAGACGTACTGGCGTGCCAGCTTTGCTGGAGCCATGGCGGAGGCCTGATGCACAGATGCTGCTCCCGACGCTGCTGAGTGAGCTTCTCTGTCAGGTACATCGCCTTCGTCCTGTCGGTTTGGCGTGGCCACCTCCACTGCCTCTCTGGTTGCGAATGCGAGTCATTGAAACATGCTTTGAAAATACTCCATTCTACTGATATCTAGAATGTAACCACATATAGATCTTTATTGATAGTACATTGATTAAATTTCACACGCTCAATCAAATTCTTGACGACCGATTAATCGATCGTCGATTAATCGTCAACATCCCTACTCCAAACCACACAGTTGTTGGCCTATATATTGTATTTGCAAAGGGCCTGACTGTGTTTGTGATGTCTGCAGCTGAACAGCTGAACTCAGACCATCTGTGCATGTTGGAGATACAATACTGGGGCTTAACACTCCCTTGCCTGGTATTTACTGCAGGACCCTTAAACAGACAAGGCGAGTGCCAAACATTTGGTTATGAACAGAGGTAAGACCGGAGCGACTTGAATTAGCTCTCTCACCTCTTTGTCTCTCACTATAGCTAAAACCATAATCATAGACTATTGGAGTTGATTAGCCGTGTGTTATTCTAAGGGCTGGGTTAATCCTGTGAGCCTGTTTCCTGGCTTCTGCCACCATATGGGCCAGAATATACCAGCACAATGGTACATCCGATGATCGAACTGAACATACAGTACAAGATACAATTGGCTCAGTAATGTTGGCTAAAGTCTGCTGATTAAGTTGTAATCTGAGTATTTTTTTTTTTTATTTGCTTCAAACTTTGATGGTGAGTACGGAAGATCACAAATGAATTGTCTTGTTATCTGGCGATACCAGAATATTTTTTTTTCCTGATTACAAATTATCTTATTTTCTTTGGATAACGAACTGTTCTTAATCTTAATGTTGGACCTGCTTTCTTTATTGCCTTTCAACAAACACAATGTGACTTTATCAGGTGAAACAGCATAAACAGCATGTGATGAATTTACAAAATATGCACATGGTTTTTGGAAAAATAATTTCTGTCGTCCCAAACAGCAATAAGCTTCCTCTGAGAAATAAACTCTCTACAGGACTCCCAAACTGTCAGAGCATCATGAGGGGGATAGTCTGTGATTGTAGTGAATGTGATAAATCCTGAATGTCACTAATGCACGCACCTATAACAACATCTTTTCTCTGATCCCACCCGTGCCTAAGCATGCCACAAGTTAGCCATCCTGATGAAAATGCCTATGGTGCATGCATATTAGCGCATACATACATGTGTGCATGCATGAAAGTGCGGTACATACGTGTCCTGATTTGGGGGATTGAAAATATGGTCACCTTATGATTGAGAATGAATGGGTGCTGTGCATATACTGTAACATTAAATGTATTTACACAAAAATACTGGTTATAGAAAGAGTTACTGCAATATAATACACTTGTAATAGATTGGTAATTAACTGCATCATAATATTGATTGTGTATTAAATGTTTTCCCCCATTGCTTTTCTCTTGCCTAAAGATTGTTTGTGAGAATAAAACCTAAACATTGTATTTTTCAGAACGATTAGAATGATTTTTAGGATATTGTAGTGAATCTGTTTGAAACCTATACATTCAAAGATGATCTTTGTTTTTTTCATCAGCATGAAAAAAATGAAATGCATTGAATTGATATAAGATGTCCCACCCTAAGGGAGGACAGAGGGTGCTTGTCCTCCTCTACCCCCCATGATGCCCACAACCACTTCACACACACAGGCTGCCCTTTCCCCTCTGACCTGCAGGCATCGCTGTTGAAGCTGATGAATTTGAATCAGGAATTTGAATAATGGATTTTTTCCAAAGAATAAAGAAAAAATATTTAAATTTTTTTTATAAATTTTTTGATCTCCCTCATGCCTCTCAAAAATAGAGGAAGAGCAACCTCCTCTGCCTCTATGGACCAGCCTCCACTGCTTGAGGCAAAATATACCGACAACTTAATCTGAGAAGATTAACATTTATTTTCCTTTATTAGTGTTACATTCCATTTGGTTTAGACATTTTTACATGTGAACTTGAGGGTTTAACTCAGCCAGCTCATTAGATATCACTTCCTGTGTAGCGAGTTGACGAGGCTGCTGCGCAAAGGGTTTCATTTCCTTTGTGCTGTCTGCACGGCTCCGTCTCGGCTGTGTCTCACGTATCTGCAACCTGAACCGAAGTATTTCTTCAAGCTTTTCAAGCTCTCTTTTTTTTCTCAACAATATGTGCGTAAAAAAGTTAGGTTGATGCCCAATAAAACAGCACTGAAAAATATATTTATCCACATTTTGCAACCGGTGGATCTTTATCCAATCATACCATTTTTTTGCCATCAGCATTCATAACCATACAACCTGTATGATACATTGTTTACTAGAGCACCAAGTTCTTCATAGATCTGGCCTCTTATTTTTGCTCTCAAAGTGCACCAGATTGATGTATTTAAAGCTGAAGTAGGAGAGATTGGAGCAAATATGATTAAAAAATATATTTCTATAAAATGGTCGTTATATTGTGACAGTACATGAGACAGGTAACCTGAAAAAAAATCATGTTCCTCTGTGTCCCATGGTGTCCTCCGGTGCTCCTAACGGCATCTGCAAGATTTCACAGACCGGAGGAAAACAAGCAGTAAGCAGCACACCTCAGATCAGCTCTTACTGCTTGTTTTCCTCCGGTCTGTGAAATCTTGCATCTGCCATCTATGAGAGCCGGCTGTCAATCACTCAAGAACTCCGACCAAACGGTCAAACTAGGCAGCGCTGATCAAATATGAATCAATATTATGTTACGTTAATGCCTATTTCTCTTCTCAAATGTTTTCAGAATCATAGGAACGCTCTCTCTCGCTGAAATGACCTGTGATAGATGTTCTAAAGTCTGAAAACAGAGCCATGAGGAGGAGCAGAAGTCTAGTTATCTCACAGAACACTTGAATTACAATATGCTGAAAGGTTATTTGGGAATTTTTGCACAACGATGCCAAAAATATACTGACTACTGCCACTTTAACTCTAAAATGTTCAAAATTTGTTTCCGCCCACCCACCACAGTCTCTCAAAATCCTGTGGGAAACACTGTATTAGCCTACGTCATCCAAGGCTGCCCACCCCTCCCCCACCTATTCCGGCACAGTGACTCACTATCGCCTCTCGAGGTACAGGTGGTTTTATAAGACAGGATGGGCCGGGGCAGACTGGTTAGCATGCTCATTTCACTAGCTATCTCTGCAACACAATACATAGACGTCATTAAACGTTTTAATCTAAAATTCTGGCAGGACACTTACACATTACATTACAACACCTGCTGAAGCACCTGCACCTCTATCGCTGGAACGATACAGGACTGGTGAAAAAGGTGTGTGTGTGTCAGTTGTGTTGCACCTGACCCCCTCTGGGCATGATACACCTACCTGTTCCTGTGCACCTTGAAGACCCAGGGAATGTGGTGTGCAATTTGTCTACTGTTTGTTTTTGACCTTTGCAGGGTTAGATCATAGCTTTACTCATTCTGTACAGATTGTAAAGCCCCCTTTTGTAAAAGGCAAATTTGTCACTTTTGATCACTTCAGTACTATATGGGTTGGCTAGGGCCCCAACATCTCTGCTGCAGCGGCCTAGGTTATAAAGAAGTAGGAGGGCTGCGGTGTCTGATCCTTAGCCGGTCTGGATCAGTGTGGCTGGGTCGATGTGGTGGCGTAGCAGGGCGTACATCCATCGGGCTCCACCCACTGTACCCACAAAGTCCAGTAGAGGACGGAGCCTGTGTGAGTTAGAATGAGGGTTACGATATTGTAACCCTAGTTCTATAAGCACAGGCGGAGCCCTCTACCAAGGGGGCCCTGCCACTCCTGCGCCGCTCGCCGAAGAGGCCATGGAATAACAGACAGCACTGGACACCCTTATATACTGTGGTAACGCACATGTATTCGGTAGGCATGTCTTGATTGGCCGGCTACATTTATGCAAATCTCAGTGGGCGAACGCGTGCGTGTGATTGAAGGAGAGTATTACCCATAGAGTCTAGTAGAGGGCCTATGCTTATAGAACTAGGCTTACAATATTGTAGTGTTTTATGCTTTATGTGATGTTGCTGTCTTGGCCAGGACACTCCTGTTAAAGATAATTTTTTTATCAGTGAAGTACTTCTCCTTGTTAAATAAAGTTATACAAACAGTTGAATCGATGGATGTGTGATAATCAATACGTCCAGCATCTGGCTTCATCCCAGGCTTGACCGACCATCGGTGGGGTTTACTTTAGTAATCACATCACCGAGAGCCAGACCATCCAGCCTCACTTATTTCATCCTCTGATACGACTAAATTAAAACATCTGTGTCCTGTGTGTCCTTTGATTTTGTTCTTTAATCTGGTTGAGGTATTACTGCGATCTGATGGATTCCTACTTGTGTTTGTGTTGATTATGAGCATACTGTATCATCGTGTGTCTGCAGGTTGTATATCAGTGATTCTATATAGGAGCCGTTATTTTATAGCTGACACTACAACAAGCTTGTATGTATTCATTCTGTTAGACTTGCTGCTCTGCTTCCATATGGTGATGTGTCTTGGGTTTATAGGCACTAGACACCTGCATGTACAACCATTAGAAATCTAAATACTAATAAATACAATTAAATTATTAATTGTCTTTTTTCTTTAGACTAATGTTACCATAAATATAAAGCATAAAAACATTTGAAATATTAACAATATATATCTATAATATCAAAAAACATCAACATTAAAGGTCCTATATTATAAAAAAGTGAGATTTTCATGTTTTGTTATTATAAAGCAGGCTTAAGTGCCATATAAATACTGTAAAAGTATCGAAACGCTCAATCCACAGGGAAATACACACAGCCCGTATTCAGAAACTCAGCATTTGAAACAAGCTGTCAGGATTTCTGTCCATTTGTGATGTCACAAATATACAATATTTAGACCCTTTACACCGATTTAAACATAAACAATCTAAATGTGTCCCAGTTAATTCCTGGTTGCAGTGTATGTGAATGTCACCAGCTGACAGGAAGTACACATGGACCCAAGCTGTTGCCTAGCAACGCAATTCTGCTGCAATTTCGTCGCAATTCCATCGAAATGCGCTGAAACAGCATTTCAGACAGAGGGTAAATACAGGCATATTCAGGCCAAGTGTATGTGGAAAATAAAGAATTTTTTGAACATTATAGCATGTAAACATGTTCTAGAAGAAACACAAAATACAAGTATGAACCTGAAAATGAGCACGATATGGGACCTTTAACATTAAAAATAAATCATTGTAAATATATATATTGAAAATGTTGTTTTAGACTTTCTCCAAAATGACAAAGCTACACGGTACACCCAATAACTGTTTTAATAGTGAATAACACTGTTGGATTTGGCAGAAATAGCATATTCTACTTTATATTGTTTCATTCCAATATGTGGTCATTATTATAGGAGTTGCCTGTAAACAACACATACAGTGTTTCCTGTGGCCATTGTCTGACTGACAGTGATATGAGATTTGAAACATGTACACAGTGAACCGAGGAATCAATACAAAGATAAAAATAACTGAACAATGACAGTTAAATGACTCACAAACTCTCGTTTCCCTTCTGCTGTGGTTGAAAATAGATAATATGGGCGTCTTCTGTTAAACTTCAAAGAAATGGCAAGTATATATCAAGCTGATTACAACTTCATTCAGAGCTTCTAAGTTGCAGGCCAGTGGAAATAGTGCTTGTTCGTTGTTGCTCATCGTGATGACGGTTCACCTAACACAGGGGTCTTACTATCAAAAGAGCCATTTTAGGCAAAAAAAATAAATAAAAATCTGTCTGGAGCCACAAAACATTTGCAGTGAGGTAGGAGCCAAATCAGAGATTTCGAGAATAAAGTCACAGCATTACGAGAAAAAAAGAAAATAACTTGTAAAATTACTACTACTATATTACTATACATATATACTAATATTATGACTTTATTCTCGAAATCTAAGATTTATTTTATTTTCCTCAATTCCTAACACTCCGTTGTACCGTCGTACCATAGACCTACAACAATGATAAATAAAGACAAAAATGGAAACCAAGAAACAGTTATTCATTTCCAGTATTTTTTTAACAAAATCCACAGGGAGCCACTGGAGAGGAGCTGAAGAGCTGCATGTGGCTCCGAAGCCACAGGTTGCAGACTCCTGACCTAACACCTCTGATGCTCTTTCCAAACGTTTTCTCAACACTAACTGATAACTGGTATGATAACATGTCAGTGTGATCTCTCATTTAGTGGACTTCACCAACTGCAAGCATTATTTGACCATTACCTAATGAAAGCAAACATTTGGGAGGTCAGAAAACATTTGACTCACAAGCGTTAATGATCACATGTGGAAACATCAGAAGATGCAACTGAGGAATAAAGTTCATTGGAGCAAACAACAAAAGTCAGACAGGTTTAAATGCAAAAAAAGTTCACATTGGAATAATATTATCTTTATGACAGCAGTGCACCTGAAAAAAAATGTTACAATTGCTAATTTAAACATTGTTATCCCCAGGAAATATTTCAAAATCTGATGGAAGTTCACAATTATAGTTTGGGTAATAATTTCGATGTTCACCTTTGGTTTCACTTTGTCTTGTAGTCTCTACAATAACTTGGCGAGTAAAAGGTTATCATGACCTTTTATGATTTTCCTATGAAAAGAATTCAGGGCCAGAACTGTAAAAACCTTATTTTTGTTACCTAGTATCACTACCTGCTCTGTAGCGATAAACTGAATTTATACTTGTTAGTACGACGGAGTATTAGGGCCACATTGAGGGGGGAAAAAATCGGAGATTACGATAATAAAGTCATAACATTACGAGGAAAAAAGTTGTAATATTACGAGAATAAAGTCATAACTTTACGAGAACAAAAGTCGTAATATAACGGGAATAAAGTCATAACTTTACGAGACAAAAAGTTGTAATATTACGAGAATAAAGTCAGAACTTTACGAGAAACAAAAATCATTTCCTCCTCCAAAAATGAGTCAGTTTCCCCATCACCCACCGTCCGTGTGGTTCTTTCTTTGGAATAAACGCAGTTTCTTGCACAATCTTTTCAAAGTCCTGATACTGATGATAATGTGGTGCTGATGTGCCAAAAGAGGAAGTATTTGGTTATTTGTGAAACCCAAAGTATAACTTCATAAGATGCTCCATGCTCCTCATTTTCACACAGGCTGCTCTATTTCCCCTCTAAAATAAAATGTAAAATTACTACATTATAATATTATGACTTTATTCTCATAATACTACGCCTTTTTTTCAAGTAAACTTCTGTCTTTATTCTCGTAATATTACAACTTTTTTTTTTTTCGTAAAACTATGACTTTATTCTCGTGGTATTACAACTTTATTCTCAAAATTTCTGATTTATTTTTGTTTTCTCAATGTGGCCCTCATACTCCGTTGTAGATAAGAACAATGCCAAAAATTCAGAAAAAAAATTTGAGAAAAATTGGAACTTTAAAGAAAAAAATTTCATCATTAACTTATGCAATTTAATATAACAGTGCAACGTCAGTTTTACTCCAAAAAAAAAAAAAGAAAAAAAGGAGAGCCCTCATGGCTTCCTTTGTGGTTGACTACTTATAGTACTTATAGCAGCCATCCAGCCTCCCTGGCCACAAGATAATTGGGTGTGAGGGGGGGATAATCCACGTAGATACGTGTTATCTTGAAAGTCAAGCGCAAACAATGGAAAACTTGCTGGAGATGGTCCATCGGGTAATTACAGACAATCCATACCCACCACCCACACACACATAAAGTAGTGAGTCATATTCCTAATCCCTCAAGGACGGGTTCGGCGGTCCATCTGGGGCAGATGGGCGAGGATGGCGCGCGTTCTGCATTAGCCTACGCCCCGCTGGTTGCCCGGCCGTGACCCTCCTGCTTTTGATCCTATTAGCAGGTGAATGAGGAGATGGACATCAGACTGACAGTCCAGGACTGGCCTCCATTTGGCCACCTGACCCGAATACTCATTAGTCCATACATATGCTGCTCCAAAAAACTGGCATATTGCACAAAGCTTCAGCTAATTCCCCTCAATTGTTCATATCAAAGTGTTTGTCATCAGTGGTGGAGAGACATGACGGAGTGAGATACACACTCTGCAGGCTGAATCAATATTATGCTGGATATGTCAGTGAGAATTAGCTCATCATCATTGTAGCAATAGTTGTATTTACTCAGTAGATACGCCCCAATCGAGCTGTCTGAGTTGATACATTGTGTACACAAAAAAGTTCAAAAAGATATTTTTTCTCTTCAAGGTCCCATATCGTTCTTATTTTCAGGTTCATGTTTGTATTTTGTGTTTCTACTAGAACATGTTTACATGCTGTAATGTTAAAAAAAAACTTTATTTTCCTCATACTGTCTGCCTGAATATACCTGTATTCACCCTCTGTCTGAAACGCTCGGCTAGGCAACAGTTTGGGCCTGTGTTTACTTCCTGTCAGCTGATGTTATTTACATACACTGCAACAGGAAATAAACTTGGACACATTTAGAATGTTTATGTTTGAAACCGTGTAATGGTCTAAATATTGTATATTTGTGACATCACAAATGGACACGGCTTGTTTCAAATGCACAATTTCTGAATACGGGCTGTGTGTATTTCTCCGTATATTGAGCATTTTGATAGTTTAACAGTATTTATAAAGAACTTAAACCTGCTTTATAATATAAAAGACATGAAAATCTCACTTTTTACAATATGGGACCTTTAACTTTTTATTCACTTATATATAAACAAACAGCAATAATCATGAAACAAATGTCATGCAGCAGCAAGGTAATAAAATGCATTTATGTTCAATAGATGATGCCACACAGGTTGAAGTAACTACGTATAATAAGACAGTTTTGAGGTACTGAGTAGTTGACTTGAATAGAGATAGAGATAGAGATATTTCACAGTTAAAGTCTGTACTTATTACTAACAGCTGGAATTACTGCTTCCTTTTTTAGATGATCAAATAAATATTACGTCTTTGCTTGCTATTGCCCTTCCTCTTTGCTTCGTTCTTTCTCTCTTTCCTTCCTGCTTCCACTATGAACATAGCTGCTTTTTTTTGTTTTGTTTTTTTATTTCTTTTACTATTGGTGATAGTCATTATTTCAGTATCTCCATCACTGATACATTAACATGCTCCATGTACATGTCAATCTGTCAATAATTTTCTTCACAATACGTACTTTTATTTTAATTGGGATAATGGACACACAAGCTTCTGTCACCACCAGGCTTGTGACTGGGTGAGTCCAGTCCTGTAGCTACAAGCTGGCAACACACAGGGTCAGACTGTCAGACTGTCACAGCCCATTTATATCTGATATTACACTTATTTGCAATTGCTAAAACACAATATCCGACACCAAAATAATTGTTATTTCCACATGCTATGCTACACTATCTAGATTCATTGGTAGCATGCTGTAACTAGAATTGCACTCGGAGAGCGCAGACCTACGCCAACGTGTGACTTTAAAAACAGATCACAGATCACAGCTGGCGGTTAAGTGAGGTGGTCGGCATAATATTAACCGTGTAACGTATCGGCGAATGCCTCTCTCATTCAGCAGCCTTGTTATGTCTGTATAACGTTACACTACGTTGTCTCTCATCCCGTCATCTACTGCTGTTTTCTTTCTCACCGCGGACGGCCAGCAGCTTCCGCACACACATCCACACACGTATCTCTCTGCTCTCAGAAGAAGGCGGGGTCATGCGTCATCAACGCGTCATCAGTCACACTGCGCATGTGTTATATCCTGAGGTTTTAATGCTCAGGCTGATCGGAATTCTTAAAAATATTCCTGAATCCGGATCATGATCCGGATCGCCACCAAAATCTAATGGATTGTTCATTGTGCTACACTCCAACCCTCCAAAAGATTTCATTCAAATCCAAAGTTTTGGAATAATCCTGCTAACAGACAAACAAACCAACAAACCAACGCCGGTGAAAACACAATCTCCTTCCTAGGCATTCGGCCTTGGCGGAGGTAATTATAGACTATGAACACAAATGCAATGTATTTATTCTCAATTCTCATATACTCATAACAGTGTCAGACACAATGACTTTAACTGAAGATGACATGAGCATAGGTACTGTATAGTACTGTAAAGTAAGTACAGTATGTGTTGTGCATACCACAGAGCAAACCCAAATCCTATTCATAATGCTCAAGCTTTGATTTCTAAGTGATATAATTGGTTACACATGTTTTCACAGGTGCATTCTGGGTGCGAATGATTGATAATTGAGTGTGGTATTTCAATGGCAGTGTTTAGCAAACAACACACCCAAGCTTTTAGTTTTGAATGATGTGTTTAATGTAGATAACCGAGAGCAGTTATTTGCAATAAGTGTTTAAGATTGTCAAACTCAGTGTAAAGCAGATGTAGAGAATGTGCTTATGGATCAGCGTACCTGGTCAATAGATAGATGGCTACATGAGTTAGTGCTTTCAACACTTGTGCCACAAGTACCACTTTTTTGTGTCTGTAACATCGGGCTTTTTGTCAGCAGACATTTTAGACTTGTCATAGCAGGACAAGCACAGGTTTTACTTCTAACAGAGACAATGGCTCTGTTCTATTCAAGTGTCCCCGTAAGTCAGGCCAGTGTGACAGCATGAACAATACTGAAGCAGCTAAATAGAATTCAGCCATCATCAAGTTTATTATCTATATCTATTGGCCACATGTCAACACATCTTCTGTGAAATAGGCCTGATCGGATCTCAATATGCAAATGAGGCCGTGCAGGTCAGGATACGTTTGGGGGGGGGGGCCGCTACAAAATGCGATCCATGTGCAAGGTGAGGGTCAAATGATGATGAGCCATCCAAAGTCATCCGTGGCATTCTTTTTGGTGGTTTTGCTAATGTAACCCGATATCACGCCAAAGAGTGTAATAGACCCACCTGTCCACCAGAGGATAGCGTGTCAGTGTTGCGTTTTGCCTCGCAGAGACGTCAATATTACGTGTGTATGAAGGGAACAAAAAGAATCAGTTGGGTTAA
This sequence comes from Sebastiscus tertius, assembly GCA_916701665.1. NCBI lineage: Eukaryota > Metazoa > Chordata > Actinopteri > Perciformes > Sebastidae > Sebastiscus > Sebastiscus tertius. Next base: position 17,732 of record CAKAOH010003233.1, read on the forward strand.
GGAGAAACATCACTGTTGGGCTTACCATTTTTCTCGATTGTTTGCACACATGTTCTGAAAGCATACCTCATATTCTCAGAACTCTACACACACACAAAAAAACTCTCACACAAACCCAAAACTCCACAAATCTCCTGCAAAAGCAATCTCTGCATTCTTGTGTGTTTCTTGTGTATTGTGTCAAAATATTGATTTCTTCAGTAAAGTAGTTGTGTACTAAGCGGGATAATGTACAGCTAGCGGGTCATT
>CAKAOH010003235.1:4122-17998 GCA_916701665.1 Sebastiscus tertius
GAGGAGGGAGGTGAGAATAGGGAGCTGAGAGTGGGAAGCTGTGAGGAGAGAGGTAAGAGGAGGGAGCTGTAAGGAGAGAGTAGGGAGCTGAGAATAGGGAGCTGTGAGGAGGAAGCTCTAGGAGAAAGGTGGAAGGTGAGAGTAGGGAGCTGCGAGGTGGGAGGTGAGAGTGGGGAGCTGTTAGAAGGGAGTCGAGAGTAGGGAGCTGTGAGGAGGGACGATAGAGATAGGAGGTGAAAGGAGGGAGCTGTAAGGATGGAGGTGAGAGTAGGGAGCTCTAAGGAGGGAGGTGAGAGTAGGGAGCTGTAAGGTGAGAGTAGGGAGCTGTAAGGAGAGAGGAGGTGAGAGTAGGGAGCAGGGAGGTGAGAGTAGGGAGCTGTAAGGAGGGAGCTGTAAGGAGAGAGGAGGGAGGTGAGAATAGGGAGCTGTGAGGAGGAGGTGAGAGGAGGGAGCTGAAAGGAGGGAGCTGTAAGGAGAGGAGGGAGGTGAGAATAGGGAGCTCTAAGGAGAGAGGTGAAAGGTGAGAGTAGGGAGCTTTGAGGAGAGAGGTGAGAGGAGGGAGCTGTAAGGTCAGAAGTAAGAGGAGGGAGCTGTGAGGTGAGAGGAGGGAGGTGAGAGTAGGGAGCTGTAAGGTGAGGAGGGAGGTGTAAGGTGAGAGGAGGGAGGTGTAAGAAGGAAGGAAAGAGGAGACATTTTCATGTTGCAGTAAAAACAGTTCAGTTTGTTCTATAAACTTGTCTTCACCTCCTCATCTTCTCTCTCCAGCTGAGACACCCATCGAGGAGTTCGCCCCCACCCCGGCGTTCCCCGCCCTCCAGTACCTGGAGTCAGTGGACCAGGGGGGCGTGGCCTGGAGGGCGGGGCTACGGACCGGAGACTTCCTGATAGAGGTACACACCTGTCCTCTAACGTGTGGCATCGTTAAATCTCTGCTATTAAACGCTCTGTGACGTACCTGTCTGTCCTGGTCCAGGTGAACGGTGCTGACGTGGTGAAGGTGGGTCACCGGCAGGTCGTCTCTCTGATCCGACAGGGAGGAAGTCGACTGCTGATGAAGGTCGTCTCCGTTTCCAGGAAGTCTGAATCCAACCTGATCAGGAAGAAAGGTACACCTGAGTGTTTCATTTACTCATCATTCGTTTTATTAAATTCATTCGCCTGTTTCTTTGAGTCCGGTGTCATTTAATTTATTTGTTTACGTTGATGCCTGTGATGGATAAACATGCATATAAATCATAAATCTACGTGGTTAGCTTTACGCAACAAAACTACGTGGTTAATTTTAGGCGACAAATCTACGTGGTTAGTTTTAGGCGACAAAACTACGTGGTTAATTTTAGGCGACAAATCTATGTGGTTAGGTTAGGGCAACAAAAGTATGCGGTTACGTTTAGGAAACAAAACTACGCGTTTAGGTTTAGGCAATAAAACTATGTTTTTAGGTAACAAAACTACTTGGTTAGCTTTACGCAACAAAACTAGTGGTTAGGTTTAGGCAACTTAACTACGTGGTCAGGTTTACACAACAAAACTGGTTAAATTGAGGTAACACGCTATGTGGTTAGGTTTAGACAACAAAACTATGTGGTTAAGTTTAGACAACAAAACTACGTGGTTAAGTTTAGACAACAAAACTACGTGGTTAGGTTTAGGAAAAGATCATGGTTTGGGTTCAAATAAGGGCATTTTTTACACAGTGTGTGTTTTCTGTTAACTCACTAACTTTGATCTTGTGGTTGGTTCTTATCTTGTAGCTCCGCCCCCTCCAAAACGAGCCCCCAGCACCTCGCTCACACTTCGATCCAAGTCCATGACGGCTGACCTGGAGGACATAGGTAAAACAAACAAACACACTCACACACAGTGCAGAGTTGAGAGTTAAACTGTAGGAGTGTGTGTTGTTGACCTTTGTTCTGTCTGCAGCCAGGAGGAGACGCTTCGGTGAGTCACATGGATCTGATGATGTCATGGTTGTTGTTGTTGTGGCTTTTTGTTAATGTGATACTGTTGTGATGTTACGCTCTCATGGCATGATGTTGCACTGATGTCATGGTGTGTCCGTGATGTAACAGCCAGGGCCATTGCTGACACATAAAGTATTATACAGTATATTATTATATAGTAGTAGTATATAGCAGTATTCTCATACCTCAGTAAAACTACTAATACCACACTGTAAAAATACTGTTACAGTAAAAAGTCCTGCATTGAAAATGTTCTTTCATTAAAAGTATGTCCGTATAATCAGTGAAATGTAGTTAAAATTAGTGTTTTATTTACTTATTTGAGTCTAGTGTCATTTATTTTATTTGGTTTAGGCAACAAAAGTACGTGGTTATGTCAAGGCAACAAAACTACGCGGTTAGGCTTAGGCAACAAAAGTACGCGTTTAAGTAACAAAATTATGTGATAAGGTTTAGGAAACAAAACTACACGGTTAGGTTTAGGCAACAAAACTACGTGATAAGGTTTAGGAAACAAAACTACGCGGTTAGGTTGAAGCAACAAAACTACGTGATAAGGTTTAGGAAACAAAACTACGCGGTTAGGTTGAAGCAACAAAACTACTCGATTACATTTAGGCAACAAAAGTATGCAGTTATGTTTAGGGAAAAAAACTACGCGTTTAGGTTTAGGCAACAAAAGTATGCATTTAGGTAACAAAATTATGTGATAAGGTTTAGGAAACAAAACTACAGGGTTAGGTTTAGACAACTTTGGCTATTTTTGATTGACTTTTGGTGAGTTTGGTTTGTCAAAAGTTTCTTAGGTTGGATTCTTCTGGGGGAATTTTGACTCATTTAAATTTGACATTTATTTTAACAGGGACAAAAAACATTAATCTCAAACATGAATATATAAGTTTTGTACCAGATTTAATCCCTAGTTACTTTCCGTCTGCAGTTAAAAAAATACCTCAGTATCTTTAAAGTCTTGGCTACGGCCCTGGCAACTCATGTTGTTGTCGTGTCTTGATGACATAATTCTGTGCTTCACTGTTTTTGTTTGTTTCTTTATCTTATTTTTTTTATCGCGTCTCCTCTCCAGACAAACTGGATGAGATGTTGGCCGGGGGTCAACCGGAAGTTGTTCTACGGGGCCGACCGTCAGACGACTTCAGAGCGGCGACGGTGAAACAGAGACCGACCAGCCGGCGAATCACACAGGCTGAGATTAACGTAAGACTACTAGAGATATTACCACGTCTTATACTAATATAAGACATACATTATCCTAACATAAGACAGCACTGAGTTCAGACATTATGAAGGGGATTCGTCTTTTCGTTACAAATCCTCAGTTTAGAAAAGCAGGAAAAAAAAATTACAAAATGTGTGTTTGTGTCTGCAGTCGTTGTTTGAGCGTCAGGGTCTGGTGCCCCCCTCAGCTCCGGAGAAAAGCACCATGGCTTTACCCCGAGGAATGTCCAGAACCAAGAGCTTCGGTGAGACACACAGAGTATTTTATATACAAAATTAACGTAGATTTTATCTTATTTATATTTCAAAATCACAAATGTTGGGGTATATTTTGTTTGTGTATATAGTTTTGTACCTTTTATTTTAACATCTCCATGGTTACCGCGGCAGGCACACCTGACGACGACAGGATCTCGGCTCTGATCAATGAAAGTCGGTTTCCACGGAGCTCCTCGCTGACGGACAGCTTCATCCCTCCTCCTCCTCAGATGGCTCCACCCCCTCCTCCCTCCGCCTCCTCCTCCACCTCCTCGCTCTTCCTCCTCGACTCCGGCCCTCCTCCCTCCTTCCTCCCCCCTCCTCCCCCGGCCAGAGGGGAAGGGCTAACCCGCTCCAGCTTCAAGCCGGGGGCGGAGCCGCGGCTCCAGGAGCTCTGCGATTCGCCGACGAGGAGCCACGCCCACGCCGAGCGGCAGAGGAAAGCGAGGTCGATGATCATCCTGCAGGACACGCCGCCGCAGCAGCAACCTGACGCACACGCCGCGGCCACGCACGCGCTGCACACCGCCACGCACACCGCCACGCACACGCTTCACACCGCCACGCACACCTCCACGCTGTCTCTCCACAGCACCAGCCCCGCCCTCGGTCACTCACCGCTGTCACGCCGCCGGGGACGAGCAATAGAAAACCCTTATGCTAACGTGGGACAGCAGGCTCCGCCCTCCAAGCCGCAGAGGAGGAAGTCACCTTTGTTGAAGCAACTTCCTGTAGAGGAGCAGGGTCAGAATCGTTCTCACCTGTTGTCTTTCTGATTTCTATCGAGTTATATTTGTGTCTAATTTCCTGATGCATGATGGGAATCATTCATAACATCGACATTCGAATGTTGCTTAGCTTTTTTTCTGCATGTCTATTCATTGAGTTTAAATTAAATTTAAATTAATAAGAAGAATTATCTCTACAAAATAAAATTCACGTGCTTGCAAAAAACATTTTTGTGCACTCAGACTGTCCCATTACGTGCTCATGAGTGAGACACAAATATAAAGCCGTAGATATAATGTCCCTCCTACAGTACCAGTCTGACTCTTTTCTTCTTCTAGGAATCAAAGATCAGGATTTGTTGAAAGTAGAAGGCGGACCAAGCAGCCCCAGCAGAGCGGAGCTGTACCAGCAGCAGGTTCTTTCAGAGCGCGCTCGGGTTCAGGGTCGCAGGTCGTCTCTCTTCCTGTCTGTGGAGGGAGCCGGCTCAGAAAACCAGGTGCCGCCCCTCCTGACTCAGAGCCATTCGATGGACGACCTCGGCGAGCTTCCCCCTCCAGCTCCGGTCCTGTCGCCCTCGCCAACGCCTCACACCTTCCTCCATCCGCTGACGGGGAAACCTTTAGGTCAGTCTGGCTGCAGAGTCTGGATGCTTTCTGTACTATTGATTTTTATGTTGTAGCGGGCTCAGTTTGCTAAGAGATAAACCAAAAGTAACAAAGTAATCAAATTAGATTACTTTTCTATTGTGATACTTAGGTTACTGATTACATTTTTTAACAGGTAATTAACAATTGTATCGGATTTGATTTTAAAATTATTATTTTTTTTAATATGTAAAATTTAAAACTTAAATTAAATTTACATTTTTGTTTTTTACTTTTTTAAAATTAAATTTTTATATTTAAATTTAATTAAATTTTAATTAAATTTTAAATTTGTAAATTAAAATTAAAATTTTTATATGAATTTTTAAATTTTTTCCCCTCCCAATCCTAACCCCCTGATCTTCTCTTTTTCCCTCAGACCCGTCGTCTCCTCTCGCCCTGGCACTTGCTGCACGTGAACGAGCGCTCACTGCTCGCACACCGAGCCCGGAGCCTCGAATGAAACACGTATCTGCCTCCACCACGCCCATCCCCACCCCAGCCGCCAGCCCCGAGGGCAGACACAAGCGCACCCCTATCACCACCCCACAGAGCAGCCCCGAGCCGCGGTCCAAACGCACCACCCCTCAGACGAGCCCCGAGCAACGAACCAAGCGCACCACTCCCCAGACGAGTCCTGAGCTGAGGCATAAACGCATAACCCCGCCCTTGTTCCCCGACGGACAGGTGGAGCGTCCAGAAACAGAGGGAGGCGTGACATCACCTGCCGGCCCCTCCCCTGAGCGCTGGAGACCCACCGCCTTGCCGCAGCTGGCCAATGAGAGTCACCCTGCTCTGATTGACAGGCGCAGGAGCCTCACAGTGGGCAGCTCAGAGGAGGAGGGCGGGGCTTACACTGTTACACTCCCCCCGGCGTTGTTGTCGTCCAGCGATGAGGAGACTAGGGAGGAGCTCCGCAGAATCGGCCTGGTAACTCCACCCGCTGCCTTCGCCAGTCCTCCCGCCCTTCCTCCCCCATCCTCTCTCTCCCTGTTGCCACGGCGAGGTGGGGAGGGAGGGGGAGGAGAGAGTGGTCCTGAGTCGCTGGGTAGACGAGGAGATGAGGAGGAAGGAAGTGACGAAAGGCTCCACGACAGCTCCTCCCCCAGCTCACTCCCTCCCTCCATCACCTTGGCCTCCCCTCCTGATCCATCCTCCCCCTCCTCCCCTCCTGCTGCTCACCCTTCGCCCTCCTCGCCCTCCACCTCCCCATCTGGTTTTAAGCCACGCCTTCGCTCACCTATAGGTCGGGGCCGCTCTGCGCTCCGGGATCCGCTGCTGAAGCAATCATCAGACAGCGAGCTCCTCCCGTCTGCTGCGTCCTACTCCTCCCCATCCTCGCCACTCTGCTCCTCCCCCACCGGCGGCATCGGACGACAGCCACGCTATCTGTTCCAGAGGAGGTCAAAGCTGTGGGGGGGAGGGGACGACCGCGATGATCGGCGGGGCTTCAGCCCGGATGACGTGGGACGTCCAGCAGCACTGGGAGGTCAGGGGTCGGGGTCGGCCGTGGATCTGAGCAGCCGGTCGGCGTCGGCGCTGGAGCTAAGCGGCAGGGCCGGGTCTGGAATCGATCTGGCCAATCGGCTACAGCTGCTCAACAAAGACAGTCACTCTCTGGGGGAGGAGCCGAGTCCCCTCGATCCAGGCCGGAGGTCACCAGTAGGAGGCGCCAGGTACTACCTTTTAAATACTGCAGTACTGCTGACCTGATAGTACTACTGTGTGTGTGCGTGTTGTAACAGAATCTGTTGTTTGTGTTGTTCCAGATGTTTGGACAATGGAGAGAGTAAATCGTAGGTTTTTATCTCTGGTAAACACTTCCTCGTTATCGCTAACAGATGATTTTCAATCGCTAACAGCTAACTAACGGGCACCTTCTCCACAGATGACTAACTACTAAATGTCTGAAATTGCGTCTTTTGAATGAAATTAATGAAGTGACTATTTGCTTAACACCTCTACCGAAAAATTATCCAATCATAGCTTCGTAAACATAACAAGGCCTGACAAGCGGTTGAGAACAACTGTAACAGGCGTAGCAACAGTAACTAAGGGAAGCGAGGCTTATCCATTACTAACTCCATGTAGACACAGCAACTGTCATTCATTTACTGTTTAATGTGTTGCAGGTTGTTCTCCAGTCTTGGTGAACTCCACACTATCTCCCAGCGAGGATACGGCGCCAGTTATACAGTCCGACCAGGAAGCCGCTACCCCGTCACCCGTCGGAGCCCCTCCCCCTCTCCCTCCCCATCTGATAGGTCAATAGGGCTCCCCTCCTCCACCGCCCCCTGCTCTGAAAGGCCAGATCTGAGCTCGGGTCGCGGTCTAACAATCCTGAAGTCGTCCAGTCTCAGCCTCCCCTCAGAACCAAAGGAGGTTCGGTTTGTGATGCGAAGCGCCAGCGCACGAACCAGGTCCCGTTCACCCTCACCTTCACCCCACGCCTCTCCCTGCCCCTCCCCGGTCCTCAGCGGGCCCCTGCTGGCCCTTCGGCCATGGAGGCAGCGGCCCCTCAACTTGTGGAATAAATATGACGTGGGTGACTGGCTGGAGAGTGTAGGCCTCGCCGAACACCGCCAGCGCTTCCAGGAGCACGAGATCGAAGGCTCCCATCTCCCCGCCCTCACCAAGGAGGACTACGTGGAGCTGGGCGTCACCAGACTGGGACACCGAATCAACATCGAGAGGGCTCTCAGACAGCTGCTGGATGGTTCCACTTGACCCCTCACCTCCGACCACTAACCTCTAGACATCCTGAACTGTGACCTCATAACCCCTGACCTCTGGTCAGACACTAGGCCATCTCTTTGACTAGAATATCTTAGCAGTGACTGAATCTTTAGACCTTTTTACCAACGTGGAGCCCGGCCTCTCTGAGTGATCTCGCTGACATTTTGGCTCATCAGCTCTTTGATCGACCCAAAACGGATTTAGTCAAAACTAGAGCTAACTCATAACATCCACACGTGGTGCCTTCAAATGGGGTCGTGTTTACGAGATGGGAAGTCGCGTTAACAATATTCTTGGCGTTCAAGTTGTGAAGAACACCGCTGCTAAGCAACGGCAATATTAACGTTACTGTCGGCGTCTAGAAGCCACAGAGGCTAGCAAGTGGGTAACATAATGTAGGAAATGCAAAGACATAATGACAGAGGAAAAAGATGAGGTCGCTGGGAAGATCAACATTTTCCTCAGACATATAAAATTACCAAGAAAAACAATATACGACTAAAAATACAATATATTGACTTATTATGCACCAAAAAATTAACTTCCATAGGCTCCGAGCCATTTCGGACAACGTCAACAAACACGTCACAAGTCGTGAACTCGAAGCTTTCAGAAACTAGTCTAAACTAAAGCTGACTCATCGCACTGTGTGGATGTTAGGAGTTAGCGTTAGTTAGTTAACTCCTAACATCCACACAGTGTTCTACAGCATTACGTCAGCATGCTAAGCTGATCACAGCTGGACACAGAGCTCTCAACAGGTGAAGGGACGTTGATCAAAGAGCTGATCTGACAAAACTGATAACAAATACAATGAGACGGGTCATTTTCCTCGTGCCATTCTGCTTCCCCAGACGAGTTTAGCGGGACTTTTTGCGAGCAGAGCTGGACGATTAGTGAGCTACTGGGAGTCTCCACCTTAACGGGAGTCTTTCTTGTGACTTTTTTTTTTTTTTTTTTTTTTTTTCTTCCTTTCAAATATCACTCATGAAGAATTCGTGTTTTATTTTGAGTTCATATCTTAACGCCGATCATTTAGAATTTATAAATAACAAGTAATAATAATGTGATGGTGATGACTTACAGAGTTTATAATAGTTTGGAAAATGATTTTGAGTTCCTTATGATTTGACAATGAGTTGAATTTCAGGGTCGTTTCGGTGACGTTTTGAAATTCATAATGATTTGTCAATGAGTGTGACTTTGTGCTGATGTGCTGTGTGTTTCAGGGAGAGCTGCAGCAGAGCTCCAACTGGTTTCTAACCTGCTTATCGAGGGCTTACTGTACATGGTGCTATCTGTTTAAAGCCATCTGTACAGAAAATACCTTCCCCTCCTATACCTTCCTCACACCGACACACGAAACTCCTAGCTTAACCCCCCATGACTCTATTATTCCTAAATTAAATCAATCACATGCGGCTGTACCATCTCGCAGTAATGGTAAGTCGCCAGAAAGAGGCCATATATGGAGTTTCCTCCCTGCCATATTGGGGATTTTGTCCCTGCCATACGAGTTTCCTCCAGACCATATAAAGAGCTCTCCAGACGCCATAAATAGAGTTTAAAACACGGCATAATGGGAGTTTCCCTATTACAGCTTACCGTGCATTCACGTGAAGTCACAATATTTTAGTTTATGAGTCAAAATGCGGTCTTGCCAAAATTCGTTTCCCATTCATTTCAATGAAGAAGGGTGTATTGATCCCGCCTTACAAAGCTTCACAAAAGTTCAGTTCCATAATAAAGGCCTTTACACACCGGGGGGAGTTTCTTAGCACGTTTAATTCGCACGTAATATATTTTTTCGAACTGTTTAGTCGGAAGGAGGTTGATTTTTCTGAGCTTTTGCACCACGTATAAAGGCATCAATCAATCACGTTGTAAGGAGCCGGTTGAGTTGCGCTTATATTCATTAAACAACAACACGAAGGTTAATCCGAACCAAGACGGCAAACTTTATTACTCCTTTCAACCTTGCCAAAGGCCGTTCTTACCTTTCACAATAAAAGCCTTAGACATATAACAGCTGCAGGCGACTATTTTGCATATTGTGTTGTTTATTCATCACGCCCCTGATGTGTAAAGGCCTTAAAGGTGGAATGGACACCTAATTTAGGTTTTTATATCACTTTATATCAAGACATGCTGCTTAGTCCAAGAACAATTAACGACAAAGTAGGGCTGGGTGATATGGACACAATTTCCGTGCGTCACAATGCAGAAATCATGATTGAAACATTGTATTCTTTATGTCTTCACATGCAGGGTAGTTATAAAAGACCAGCATTGTTATGCATACTCAGTAAATACCCATACTAAGGTTGGGCGATATGTTACAATTTCCAACAACAACTGGCGATTGTCCCCCATAGTATCAGCTGAGAGATGTGTTCAAGGTCTCTTAGATTATTTTAGTCTAATAAATGAACAAAATACACTCTCAAAATGTCAAGAAAATACTACTTATTAAACAGAAAAATACAACCGTACACCTTCTGAGTTCAAGTTTCTCTCTTTCACCGAACTAAAACAGGCTTAATTGCCTTGTTAACTTAATTGTTCTGTGACAGAAACAAAGTAAAACTCACCAAAACCATCTTGTTAGTCTTTCCAACAATCACCAACTCTGGTTTGGTGTAAATAAACCCTTAAATCACTGAGATAGATGTGAAAATGGGGATGTCAAGATACCAGAAATGTAGTAGTCCATATCAGTACCAGTGAAATGAATCTGCTATATCGCCCAGTCCTACAATAAAGCTGTGTAATTTAGTCTTTTGAATGCTATTTCAAGTAAATCCGGTGGGACCGCACCGTTAACATTACTGGACACAACTCTTAAAGAAACGATCCCTCCTTTCCCCATGTTGCCCAGAGATGGATGAGAAGACTTATATCTATAGGTCCAGGACGTGTTTAGCATAGCTTAGCACAAAGACTGGATGCAGGGGGAAACTGCTAGCCTAGCTTTATCAAAAGTGTAAACAAATACACCTTCCAACGGCCAAGCTGTCTGGTTTACATGTTGTATTTTGTTCGCTAGTCACCAATCTATCCAACCGAGTTTTGGTGACAGTAGTTTATAAAAGCTCATCATAAGGATGACGCTAACTGCTGCTAAAACCAAACCAAAAACATTTCTACACCTGCACAGTAAACAAGATACAACACGTAAATGAGATATCTGAAGTCACCGGAGGGTGTATTTTAATTCATTATTTTTAATTCGGAAGCAGAGCCAAAGAACGTATTTAGCCAAGAAGTGAAAGTGTTCGTTTCATTGCAACATCAGCTCCCAGCAGCAGAGCTACGCTTCCGCCATTTTGGACTGAAAGCAACTACCGGACGCCAGTAAAACATCCGCCCAAGAAGTGCCGTACAAAAGTAAAACAGAATTATTTCTATTCTATTGTCATATTCTACCGAAATGGCCTGTGTTGAACAATAAAATATTATAAATATAATATTTTCAGTCCAAAATGGCGGAAGCGGCTGTTGCAAAAAACAGAGTTTCATCTCTTTGCTTCTATACGCTTTGGCTGAGTTAACAATCATAAACTGTTGACTTTAACTGCGCTTTGACACTCATTGCCTCAACTCCCTCTTTTCTAAATAACTTCACACAGTAAATCTAAACTAATTTGACACAACTACATAATCTACCTAACAAGTGACTCCTCTTCAATCCCCTCTGAAGCACAATCAACGTCCCAGTGCCTGTTTCTACAACAACAAAATCCACTGCGCTTATCTCGCTTTTTATTCCCAAACTGACGTACCCGAACACAAGCTGAACCACAATCATGAATCCCAAAGTTGTAAAGTTCACGGTGCCCTTTTATGTGAAAAACTATTACCTGAGAGCTATAGAATGTATAGTCTATGTACAGCACATTACAGTAGACTTTATAGTCTGTATAATATATATTATGGTTGAATAATGTAGCTATAGTGTAATATATGAAGTATAGTAGACAATAAAATGTATACAGTAATATTTTGGTAGACCGTAGTCTATAAAGTCTTTGGCCGTATGTGATATTCAGACTTTGTAAACAGCCACACATTAGCTGTTTAACTTTATATTCAACTCTAAATCCACATGGCAATGAAAAGGTCTACAGAGATTAACGTTGAGTGACCACGAGTGAGTTGTAATGCCGCCTGTGTAGACAGAGTGTTGATTAAAACCGAAAAAGATGACTGAAAAACGAGCTAACATGGAGAAACTAAGCGTTAAGTGGAGGCAGAATAAATCTCTGAACACGTTTAGTGGACACAAGAAGTATTGTTGGCTTGTTCTTTTAACAATGGCTGAAGAGAATACTAGTTTCTCTCAATATTTAATGTCGCCCAGGATCACGAGTGTTAGTTGAGAAAGTTAACATTAGCCAACGGGACCAGATTAGCCGACCCCTACGCCGTTTGTATAAATCTTTGGATGCCTATAGTTAACTATCCTTCAGTAAAGTCAGTCAGAAAGAGAGTCGTACAATATCGGGGAAGCGTTTCAGAGATGGAGAGAAAGGGTTGTTTATAGTTTAGCCTTCTGCTAACCGCAGCCAATATGGCTCACGTCTGCGGTTAGCAGAAGGCTAAATATTAGCAACGTTTACTCTCCGTCTCTGAAACGTTTCTCCGATATTGTAGCTCGCTAGAGCCTCGACTCACAGTTTGTCATCTCAAATGTCTGTGATATCTGGATTCTGGCACCGAGCGACACAGCAAGATGACATTTTAGATGTGTAACTTTAGCCCACTGCTAGTGTTAGCCTCCAGTCTTTCATTTGTTTAGCCTCCAGCTAACACCATGACGTGGCCGAAGCGAAAACGTGAAAGTTTGTCCGTTCTGGGCTACTGTAGAAACACGGCGGACTCCGTGAAGACGACACGCTCCCTATGTAGATATAAACGTCTCACTCTAAGCTAACGAAAACACAACGATTCTTATTTTCAGGTGATTATACACTAAAGAAAACATACTTATTAACAGTATACTCAATTTTCTGCCGATACATCCCCTGAATTGTTACACACTCGGTCCTTTAAAGGGGTTCGTTGTTCTTTAAGTTAGTTAACACCCTTAAAATAATTGAAACATCTAACTAAACAGGTTGAACTAGTTTGTACGAAGTGCTGTTCGTACACTGCTAGGCAAGATGCGACAAATCGTACGTAAAGAAGTTGAAAAGAGGAGGTGGTTTCAGACACTTTCGCTTAAAGTGTACTGATGCCTTTTAGCTACTCACAGATGTTAACTTACGTAGCCTTCCACACTGGACTATCAATAAAAACCAGTGGAAACGTTACACCACAAACATCTTTTTAGTGATTTATCTTTGTAAAGTAGCTGTGTAGCTGTTTACACTGAGCGAATATCACATATATATACTCTTATGTGTAGTATATATTATAATGGACTATAGTCTACTGTACAAAGTCATCCACAGAATGAGACGCTTTCTCTGCGGTGTAACAGTGATAATCAGTGATGGAGAGGTCATGTGACCTCTTAACCTCTGACCTCAGGTCCCCCCACCCTGTACACTAACATAAACATGAGGTCATTCACTTGTTGTAGGATTTCTCAGCCAACCAGCAAACCCGCTGCTAAAAACTCTCGCCAGTGAGGTCACTGGTGTTCCTCCGCTGGGAAAAGTAGTTCCTTCTTTATTTTACGTTTACCAAACGTTCTGCTTCAAAATCAGTTTAACAGATCTTCTGAAGTTTCTGAAGATAAACACATGAATCTGTTTAGCGGAGAACATGTTCCTTGTTCCTGAATCACATGTCCATCTGTCGTAGTTTGGTTTATTTGGTTTAATTTTAAGGAAAAGAAATAGGTGGCCAATTAGCAGTGGTGAAAAGTACATTTACTCAAGTACTTTATACTTCTACTTCTCTTCATCTCAGAAAGAAATATTGTACTTTTAACTACATTTATTTAAGAGTTACTTTTTCAAATGAAGATTTTACAAACAAAACATGTGATTAGTTAATAAAATATGATCCATGTATGATAGCTACGGCTAACAGCAACCCCAAAGACAATAAATAAGTGGTTAATTAGCAGTGGTTACTCAAAAACTGTACTTGTACAATTTTGAGGTACTTTACTTGAGTATTCCCATGTTACGCTACTTTATACTTCTCCTTAAGTATAATTTAAGAGAGAAATATTGTACTTTTTTCTCCACTTTATTTTTCAAATTAAGATTTTACAAACAAAACATGAGTTTGAACAAATGATCCAGATCAAACTCCCAAAAGTATATCTAAAATTAGCTCCATCGTGACCAACAACAA
>CAKAOH010003236.1:5781-25601 GCA_916701665.1 Sebastiscus tertius
CACACACACCTCCCCTCCTACACACACACACACACACACACACACACACACACACACACACACACACACACACAGGCACCATCACTCCCACAACTGTCCTCTCCTCAGTAATCCTCTGGGCTGTAAGGAAACGATACTGAAGCATGACTGAAAGGAATGGATTGTCGGGGCGGCTGGTGGAAAAAAAAAAAAACCTTTAAAAGGACTCGGACAAGTGTGTCATGCCTCCAGTTATCCCTCCACACCTGGGCAAAAGGTGTGTGTGTGTGTGTGTGTGTGTGTTAGGATCAATACTGTCAACCAGGGGGTGGTTGGGGGGGTGTGGGGGAGCACGCTGGTGTGTGTTTTTGCACATGATCGCCTGCCTGCGTGCACCTTTAAGAAAATTGTGATCAGCTGCAGTTTATCAGCAGCCCCGGTGTAAATACCGCATGTAATGCATTCAGTGCCTACCATCGGGCCGGAGCACAAAGGGATCATTCTGTCAGCACAGTGATCTCATCGCTGAGCTATCTCTCTCTCGCTCTCTCTCTCTCTGTTAGAGCCACGGCCTTGGTAGGATATTGGCCTCTATAAACAGAAGATTGCCCACTCCTACTATTTTTTTTTTCAACTCTTGTTTTTTTTTTTTTTTTTTTTACTACTTCAATAAGAATGCTCAGGATTTTGGAATTAAAGCAGCAGGAAATAAAAGAAGTTATTTTTATAAAACAGTCACTATATCCTGACGGTAGTGCATGAGACAGGTAATCTGAAAAAAATCATGTGCCTCTGTGTCTTCCGGTGTCCTCCGGTGCTCTTATAATGGCATCTACAAGATTACACTAACCGGAGGTAAACAATCAATCACAGCTGAGCTGGAGCCTTGCCGTCAGATCAAACAGTCAAACTAGGCAGCGCTGATCAAATATGAATCCATATTCTGTTACTGTAATGCCTATTTCTCGCATAAAATGTTGTCTGAAACATCTTGTAGTGCACTGTTTAGCTGTAAAATGAGAACGTTTGTGACCCGGCAGCCATGTTGAGATCAGTTGAAGAAATACCAAGCACCGCCCACCAGCTGGAGCACAGCCAATAGCAACGCTCTCTCCCTGACATGACCTGTGATTGATGTTTAGATTTTTTAAAGCCTGAAATCAGAGTCATGAGGAAGTGCAGGAATCTAGTTTTTTTTCTCTCTGAACACATGAATTACAATACGCTGAAAGGTTATTATGGAATTTTTGCCCAATGATGCCAAGAACATTCTGCCGACTGCAGGTTTAATTCGTCCAACTTGCACACTTTTATCTGTTTTGTTTTGACACTGATTTCTCCCATTGCCTTATAAGGAGTTTCCACTACTCTGTTTGCCATACAGGGAGGTGCAGATGTAAGAGATATGATACGGGATTGACAGGATAGGGGAGGGAATGATGAGGGGGAATAAGGAGTATCACAACTGTGAGAGCACAGGGGGTGAGGGGTGGGGGGGAGTAAAGGAAGTAAAGGACGAGACGATAGGAAGATAAAGAAGAGGGAGGGAAGGACGAAGAGGGACAGAGGGTGAAAGACAGAAGAGGGGAGGTAATAAGTCCCTCTTCCAATCTGGTGTTGTCGAGCAGGGCTAGTAGCAGAGCACACATTCCATTAGGCAGTAAATATTGACTCAGCAGCGAACAACTGGTTTCTATTGCATAGCAAACAAAGCTATTGTGTGCCTGGCAGCCCTGAAAGGCCTCTGTTTGCACATCACGCTCACGGCTGATAAGTAGGCAGTCTCATTCACTACGGGGGTCTTATACATCTCTCTCTCTCTCTCGCTTTTTTTACCCTTTTCCCCCTGCATTTCTCTATCTGTCTCCCACTCCTGGCCTCCAGCCACCGGGCCGACAACCTTGACTGTAATCCCCACCCCGCGTGGTGTTTCCAAGTAGCCCGATGTGTGGCTGAATTAATCACGGGTGTTCCCATCGCAAACAATAGGCCCAGACATGAGACGCAGCAATAACTGCTGGTATAGTTAGTCATCGACTGGCAGGTCATCAGCATTTATGAAATGTGTGCGTTCAAACAGCGCCGGCCATCAGACGCTCCGTAATATTTACCTTGATGACTGTACAGAGGGCTGGGCTGTTTGTCTGCAGATTATATTGTGCATTTACATGTTGACCTTTGAACCCAGGTAGCTCTCCGGGAAGGAGGGGACTTATCATTTACCTGGGACTGTAAATGCAGGCCCACACCCTCTTCCTGTTGGAGAAGTGATGCATGACATGCTCTCCACTATTGCACCACATGGGCTGACTCAGGCTATTAGGGCACTGGGTTGTGTAACATTAACCAACAAGAGCTACTGTGTTTAGCCCTGCAGGTTTCTGTACAGCGTGGACGCTTGATGTGAAATACAACTGTACACAGAGTGGTATGTATGGCGTCATCAGCGTGAGACAGACAGATACTGTGCGTACATGTAGGTGTGTGGTTTCCATGGAAGTTGCTTCATATGGGATTGTTCAGCAGAAAGAGGTGCGGTTGTCGGGAATACAATCTAAACATTATGTATTTATCGCCTGTTTCCCAGGAAACAATCTCTCCTATATGTAGGGTTTACTCCTTAATATGTAACAGGTATGGGATTTACTGTTACTGTGGTGGCATTATAGACACGTATCCGATGTGATTAAAGCTCTGAGAGGCAACTTTACAATGATTTACTATTACTTAAGTAATAGTAGTAATACCACAGTGTAAAAATACTGTTACAAGTAAAAGTCCTGCAATCACAGCATCAAAATATACTACCAAAAGTACTCATTATGCAGAGTGGTCCAGTTCAGAATAATTTATTTATATTACTGGATTACAATTATTGATGCATTAATGTGCACTTTAATGTTACAGCTAGTAAAGGTGGAGCTCATTTCAACAAATGTCTCTACTTCTGGTAGCTTAATCTATAATAATGTATCATATTTAATTTGTCAATTACATTTTGTATTAAGAACCTGAATCTGCAAAGTAACTAACAGATGTAGTGGAGTGAAAAGTCCAATATTAACCTCTGAGATGTATTGGAATAGAAGTATAAACTAGCATAAAATATATATACTCAAGTAAAGTACAAGTACCTTAAAATTGTACTTAAGTACTTGAGTAAATGTAATTTGTTACTTTCCAACACTGCAAAGTCCTGCTTGCACCTACTTGTGTTAAACCCAGATTAAAGGTGAGCACAGAGTCATTTTTCTCTTTCAACAGACGAATGACGAATGACACACCTCAAACATCCAAGTGACATAGTAATAAGCAGAACACTTTTGTGAGTGGAGGCTGGAGGTAGGTTTAAACTCATGTTTAAGAGCCTGGCTGTGAGCACTTTTCATTACAGGAGTCCAAAGAAATGAGAGGCAACAGATCTGTTGTTGTATTTGCAGTTTGTATTTCACTCACTCACAATACTCTTGTGTCAGAATTTCATTTGGCTTTTCATTATGCTTTTGCGATTTTTCACGTTCCTTTAGTGTGTTATATAGTTTTTTGTGCATGTAAAAAGTCTGCAAAATTACAAAGCCCAAAGTCCACGCCAAAGGGAGTTACAGTGCCTGAAACGCCTCACTTGAAGTCCCGCCTTTTCTTCCGTAACGTGGTGACGTCACAGAGTAACACATTTGCATAGTACCTGTCTAGCAGCTAGTTTGGCACGCCCTCAAACAAAGCTAGTTAGAGCGGAGCTGGTACGGAGTCCAAAAAGCCTGGTATGGTTAACCAATCACAACAGAGTGGGCTAGCTGACCTGTCAGAGCAGACTGGGCTTTTCGGGAGGGGGCGGAGCTCAAACAGAGCGTTTCAGACAGCGGGTGAAAGGAGGTGCTGTAGCACAGCCGCTATGAAAATAAAATAAAGCGTTTTTGAACATTAAAGCATGTAAACATGTTCTAGTAGAAACCCAAAATATAAGTATGCACCTGAAAATAAGCAAAATAGATCCTCTTTAAGGGGGGAATGGGATGCTCTTCTCCATTGCAGACCGACTTTCAGATTTAGGCTGATCACAAGAGTGAATTTCGATACAGTTTTCACCTGCTTGAAGTTTTAAATTAGCTCCAATATGGAGGTCATCAGCCTCAATTTCCAACAGGACAGTGTGGTAAAGTGGTGATTATGCTTTGTGTCGTCGAGCAGAGGGATAATGAAACACACTGAACCCACAGAAACTGCTTATTACTGCAGGTGAGTGCAGAATGTGATGGTTGTCACGGAGGTGTCAGAAAACCTCCCGAGGTAAAATTACACATTTATGAACCCGATGCTGTGGAATGCAAAGCAACCATGTAGCGCAGGTGTTAAAATACCAGTACGTCCCATTGTGTAACATGTGTTGAGAACATGATTCAGCCTACTTGAATGTGGAGGACATTGCTGTAATTCTACGGTGGAACATGTAGAAACCTCAACGGCAGTCACTTGGGATTTTGTAAAAAACATGGACACACTGCTATGTGCATCCAACCACCCACACACACACACACACACACACACTCCCTCTGCCTGCCTGTCTGCCAAATTGACACCCACTTTCAAAAGGCCCATGAGGTGCTGTGTGGTATGTAGGTTTAGGTGGTACATTATAATTACATTGCTTTTGTCAGCGTGTGATGTTCCAACAGATGTTCAGAGAGAAAGGGCCCAGGAAGGCGCTGCGCTGTTTATCACAATCTGCCGTGAGTCCTGTAATATCAGCTAAAGATTGAAGACTTTAATACTGCTCCTCCACAGCAAAGAAAAACGGCAGTAAAAATGAAAGCCAACCCATCAAAGCACAATATGTCCAGGCGACAGCTTTGCAGAATGCTCCCCCCCCTCCACTCTCTCTCATCCTCCCTTCCCCCCATGTCTTACTCTCGATCCTCTCTTCTCCCCATCCATTTCTCCCCCTCCCCTTCATCCCTTCCCCTGTCTCCTCTTTCTCTCCCATGCCACCACCACCATGAGCGCCCGGGCAAGTGGCGAGGCCTCGTAGTCGCACCGATAAGCCGGATTCACTCTGACCTTTCTATTGTTGGGACGGCAGTTGGCAATAGCGAGTACGGGAGTCCTTCCAAATCAAATATTTGATTCATAAACACCGGGGCCCCCCTGAGTCGAGGAGGGGGCCGAGGTGCATGTAGTTCCGCCGGAGGACTCGGGGACCTTCGACGCTAAAGACGAGGAAGGTGGAAAAATCCTCATGAATTGTCTCAGCTCTCTCGCTGCGACTAAATGTCAGGTTTTAGTGTGCAGCAGGGGAGTGAAAAAAAAAGCAAAAAGAAAAGCAGAGGAGCATCATTTGAATAATGTTTCTGTCAGCTCCTCAGCTATACCCCCACCACCCCCCAATCCTGCTTCACTCTCCCCTCGGTTCATCCTCACGTCCCCCTGGGAGGAATCTGCTACGATTTACTGCAACACACAGCATGCTTCCACATACACAATCCACACTTTACACACGCATGCCAGATCACCATCATGCCTGGTGAATTGAGGCAAAGTAGAATTTTTACTGGGTTGGATTTCAAAGTGAACATCGATTGAATTCCCCACTGTTTCCCTCTGTGATATAGAGTGTCCTAATATAGTGCATTTGGAATGAAAAGGGATGGTCTTGCATGGGAAACATTATTTCAAAGGCCACTGCTGCTATTTTGGCTGAATATCAATGTTACTCTCACATTTTGATGCCATCCAGCACTATTGTATGGGTTTGATATCACAGAACAAAGGTTCTAGCCCAAGGCGAGGCTTGATACTCGCCTGTATTCCCCAGTGCAGGCAAAGGGACATCCATGAAATGTGTCAGTGTTACTGTGTGCTTTCTGCACGCCTCAAAGTTTTTATTTGATTTCATCTTTTTTTTTGTTCTGTATGGAAAAATATCTCCCCGCATATCAACCAACAGGATCAGGTTGATTCGGTGCTTTTATTTCCCTAGACTTAGACGTCCCATTTCAAATGATTAGAACTGATATCTTTCAGTTATAGTTGGTAAGATGTTATATTAAGCAGCATATGCAATCATCCTAACCTGATAAATAAAACTCAGCAAATGCAAATAGGCTGCTTAATTTTATTTACTTTTATGTTCCCTTGTTATCTTAAGAGCCGTTATATATAAACTTCACAACAACCGTGAGAAAGAATTGAGATGTGAATATCAAGATGGACAAATCCCTGGTGGGGAATTAACAAGACATAGTCATATAAAACTAAACAAGCATACATTTTAATATGCCTTTAGAATAGCATTAACACATGCTCTTAAATGAACATCCACCATATAGCAAGGTCAATAAACATTTTTTTATGGTTCAATCACAGCAACACAGTATGTATTTAGTAAATATAAAGAGAGCAGGTGGGGTTACTGTACTTCTGAGGTTTACTTAAAGAGATACACCTTTATTTTTTTATGGATATATGGCCATTGTTAATGTCTTTTTCTGTTATTGTCTCATTGGTCCATAAACAGAAGATTGTCCACTCCTGTTATTTATTTACCATCTCAAAGGTATTTTGGTATTTTCCTGTTAGCTTACTTGTTAACTGCTGAGAATGTACACAAAATCATCCATGTACAGTAAATGTCAGCTCCACTTTAGCATACACAGTAGCCTACTGCTCAGCACTAGTAGGCAACCCTTATCTCAGAAGCAACACAACAACAAAACTTGTAGCAGCTCCTAGCTTAACAGTATTTTTTTTAAGTAAGTCTGTGCAAATATTTCACATCAAGTTGAACTTTAGCAAACTTTGAAATACAAATTTGCTTCATTGACCAATAGCATACCGTTTGGATAGCAATGACCTTTGAGGGAATATGTAGCCAAAGAGACCGGAACAGTCGATAAATCGGAGACTGCCCTTTGTTCCGACGGCTCATTGTTCCAAAAATACACACTCTCTGTGCAACAAAAAGAAGCACATGGCTAATTATTATGCAGAATGCAAGAATCATTGGACCTTCCCATCTCATCCATTTCATTACCTTGAAAGCCTTCCTTGGTTGGTTGGTTAGGTTTAGGCATGAGGAGTGAGATTAGTTAGGTTCGGGCAACACACACAACACCCAACTCGTCACATACTGAGGCTTTGAAACATTGGCCTTCACTTTTCGGTCTCAAGAAACACATGCTTAACATTGTGAATTTAACAAAAATTCTTGCTTAGGTTTAGCCAACAAAACCGCTTAGTTAGGTTTAAGAAAAACAACATGGTTGAGCTTAAAATTACAACGTTTGTACAGTGAAAATGAAAGTTGTGAACACGGGACACAAACGAACAGCTGTGTAAAGTGATGCGCGGGACACGAACAGCGGTCTCCTGGATGAAAGCCTTGCGTTTGTTGGACGCCAATGGCGGTGACAAAGCGTCAGTAATTTACGCTCTGGGAATGAGAACGGGCTGGAATAGCCGAAGAGTCCAGAACAGTCCACGGAACAAACATCTGTGTGACTGACACTAGCAAGCAGGCCTGACCCAGCTGGCAGGCCTGTTAGCGGTTAGCTCACCAGTAGTTACCAACTAGCCCTGCGAGTAGTCACTATGTCACCAAGCTTATATATTTTGAATGCATTCTTTCACACATATGGATATTTGTGGTCAGTGCCGTTGTTGTTGGAAGTACAAACACTGGAGGCGGAGGTGTATGATATGCATTGTAGCGGGCAGCAGCGTGGGTAGAGCGTGATATCCCTGTGTGTAAAATAATACACAGACCCTGATTTACCACAAGTCCAAGGTTCTTCCTTTTGTCACACCATCTGCAAATCAGCTTCTTTTTTCCCTTTTAGAGTCCTTATTCAACAAGAGGGCAAACATTTCCTCTTTGACCCTGATTTCCCTTTCAAGAACTCTTTGGCACAAACAAACATGTCAGAAATGCCGGGATTATGTAACATTTATGCTTAAATGGTTCACACAACACAGCATTTAGTCCTCAAATGATCAAACTAAACTGTGAGGCAGATCTCGTATAGTTTTATCGTTCCTTCTGTTTAACCTGTGTGAAAGGTAAAGTATCTTATATAACAAATCATGCGGAAAAAAGGACAGACGGGGTGAGTTTATGTCGCTGCTGCCGGAAAACTAAAGACAGAGAACATTACCACGATATTGCCTGGTTAGAAGGAAAGGTCATAAAAGTTGCCAGGTGTGGAATCAAATCATCCGAGAAGACGTGAGAGGATTTAAGTGTCTGTTAAAAGAAAATATCACCACTGGCTGCTGCTTTTTTGCCCAATTCACTTCATCACATTTCATGCTTTTTACTTTCTCTTTCGCATCAAATGGATGAAACTCATGTTTTTTTTTTTTTAAAGTATCATTTCCTGAAGTGAATACTGATTTCAGATGATACCTGGTTTCAAGTTTTCCTCTTCCTGCCTGAAACTTCAATTGAAATCTGTCTGCATTTAATTGAAATATTAGATTTATGGAATAGTGTGTCAAAAAGATGCCTGATGCTGATGTACAAACTGGGCTACAATAAACATCATGCAGTATTTTTCACATCCTATATTAACCTCTAATGCAGAAATGTTAAAAAAGAAGAAAACTTCCATTCAATGACGATCATCACAGACTCACGAAGAACCTATGACACACTCAATATAATATCATTCTTTGAAGCAGCAACATATGTACGCTCTTCAACAGCTGATATTGAATCATACATTACCCGCTATACATGTAAGTGATACAAGATGTGAGTGAAGTACATACTTCCCTTCATGTGCGTTATGTAATGTGTAGACAGAGAGATCCAGATTGCTTTAAATAGCTGCTGTGGGAATGCAGTTCTGCGTAGGACGGATATAGACACTGGGCTGACCTGTGTCATCACTTAAGAAGGTGTGGAATCTGCAGACCAGTGGCGGAGAAACACACACACACACACACACACACACACACACACACACACACACACACTGTGTGACATTTACAGCTGGTAAAATGAGGTCCGGCTATGCCGATGATTAAACAGCTGTCACAGATTCTGAACATAATATGTGCTGTTTGTATAATTGTTGAATGAATTAACCTTAGTTGCCATGTATGTCATGTAGATTAGATTAGCATAATTAAAGATCATTAACGTCAGAGGTAAATTAAATAGCCGAAATAAATAAGGGAATAAATAAAATGGAGTTAAATCGCATGTTTTATTTAGCCATATTTCCCAGCAGTCTCAGCTGCAGGCTACTTTGTGTTTAGTGCTAATTAGCAAATGCTAGCATGTTAACACGCTAAACTAGGATGATGAACATGGTAAACATTATACCAGTGGGCAACTCCAGGTCTGAAAAGCGAAGCCAATGCCTTAAACTTGCATTCTTTCTAATATCCAGCAGGGGGCGACTCCTCTGGTTGCAAAAATAAGTTTGATTGTGTAGAAGTCTATGAGAAAATGAGCCTACTTGACTGTTTATTACCTCGGTAAATATTGTAAACATGAGTTTATGGTCTCCTTAAAAAAAATCATAAAAGTGGTGTTCATTTGTGAAGATTATCTTGCTGCACAAAAGTAAGTATCATAAACGTGTGTTTGCTACAGAACTTATTTTCTGCAATAATCCAAAACTCAATGGAAAATTCCCATTGGCTGTTTGTCTAGGGAACCAGGGTGATGCTAACTTCCTGGTTGGCCTACAGAAATACGTCATCCCTGGAGCACTCTATTGTAACATTTCCATCACATCATCAATTCATTTTTTGTCTAATTCAGTGTTCGGTTGTACTTAGCTTCACCCTCTCATGTCACTTCTGGTTGCAAAGAACCAAGATGACGACGGACAAAATGCCAAACTCGAGGCTTCAAAACAGCAGTCCACAAACAATGGGTGACCTCATGGTGACTACATCGACTTCTTATATACAGTCTTTGCATTATACAGTACCTGTTAAACGTCAGCATGTTAACATTGTAGGCTACCTGTGAGCATGTTGTCATGCCATCGTTAGCATTTAGCTCAAAGCACCACTGTGCCTCAGTAAAGCTTCACAGAGCAACTAGCATGGCTGGAGACTAGTCTTGATGGATTATACAGTGAAGAAACCAGCCACAATGGACCTCAAACACATTGTTCTGTTCAAATACTTCATCTACAAAGGGCGTAATGAGTGTGTCTGGATGTTTCATTAATACGGTGTATGTGAAGTGTAGCCTAGTGTAGAGACAGGTATTTTAACTGCATGTAGCGTCTCCTCTCATTTTAACATGACAGTGTGGTCAATGGTTCGCGCACTGAAAGAGCCAAAATCAACTCTTTGTGTTAAACAGCGCAGAGCAGGAGGAGGAAAAAAAGACGATTACTATTCAAAGCCTTTAAATGAATTTAAAAACAGTTACTTTAGTGCATTTGCAATTCAATCACTGTGTCTCGGATTAATGCAGAAAATGCCATTTGCATTCCTACTCCGAGCTGAGCTGTGTGCACCGATGCACACGAGGATCACAGTAGCGAGCCTCATTTAAATGATATTCTGCTACGTTATTATCATCCGTGATCACCTGTATAGCTCATTACTGCCTGGGATCTGTGAGACATAAACCAGCAGAGCAACATATGTACTGTGTACAGTGCGCTGCATTGTAGAAAAATCAGCTAGTGCACTTTACAGAACAGCAGGACGCATGGTTTGATGCTGCTCAGATCCCTCCTACTGTTCAGCAGCACTTCCCTCTGAGGCTTTATTGTGTTTTCATGATGCAACATGCTTGGCAGCTGGCAGAGTTGCAGAGCCTTGTCTGCTCCAAGTAAAAGACACGGCATAAGCCCTAATGTTTTGTGACTAGAATTTTGATCATTTAAAATCTTTCTTTCACACTTGTTTTTCGCTGCTCTCCCTCTCTCTTCTCCCCAGTTCTCTCTCTCTGCTTCAGCCTCTCTGTCTGTGCGAGAGTCACAGAATCACAGAATAATGAGTTCCTCATCCTCCTGCTGCGGTGAGCCGCGCTCACTGTTGCAACCCAGGGCTTCTTTGATATGGATTCTGTTTAAATCAGCCGTCCCACTTATTGTTGGGTTTCCTTGAAAAGGTCGTACTCTCATTAAAACCAATCAACACTGGAAGTTTTAAGATCACTTTTGCCCTTTCGAAAAGGACGCCGAGAGTGGAACAGATTATCCTTTCAAATCAAAATCTGACCACAAAAAAAAAAAATGTGAGATTCTGCCACATCAAAGACACAGAGGTGGATGTTCCCTATCTCACACTGATTTTATTTCATGAAATTAAATTGCACCGCTGTCACGCGTGAAATGTGATGTTACTAAATAAAATGGATTTAATTTAATGGAAAACAAGGAAATCTATGTTAGTACAGCGGGCCTGAAGCCACATCATATGAATGACCATGTGTGCTCTGTCTGTACCTCCATAGTAACAGAGATTAAATTAGCACTGCAATGCAGTGATGTCTGGTATGCAGGCCACAATATCGTGTTTACTCAAAGCTACTGTACCGACTCTGACTTCACACGCAGAGAGAGCAGAGGAAATCTCTGCCCAAACTTCTCGGTGGCCTGAACATGTGAGACTATATGAGTGTAATTGACGCACAGCAGGCCTGTCAAGCTTCGGATTTCTCCATACGTCGAAGTGGATGGTGCATGAGTCTGTAATAACAGTGATGTTTGGTATCTCAAGAGTGGTGTTCCAAAACCAAACATATAAAAGCAAAAGTATGGAATGGATTATACGATCTGCCTAAACTGCAAACGTTAGGTAACTACCCAGTGACATTATGTTACTTCCAAAGTTCAGCACTGTATCATTAGCTAACACCGGTATTATGTGGGGTTACAGGTTACGTTAGAAAAAGCCCAGCTCAGGACAGATTTACTATGTGGGATGCTATAGTGTTAGGCTATATCATGTTTAGAGAAGCCCATACTTGCCAACCTTGAAATCTGAGTCTGTGGCCTCTTCCATCAGAAAAAAAATGAGTTTCAGAGACTTTGATCCCTGCATTCTGGTAACTTTTAAACACTGACACTTTTAATCTTACTTTTAATTCTTAGGAAAGAATACGAAGTAATTCACCCATCTGGCGTGAACTTGTGTGAATCTCTGTCTTGAACTATTCATCAGTTTTCATTCATTCATTCATTCATTTTTTTCCCCTGCTTGAGTATCTCTACGTTTCTCTCTCCCTCACTGAAAGCCCGTTCACAAAGCGAAAATGGCACCACAGCGCTCTGAAACGCGTTATTTCCCATGGCTTTTAAATGCGTCGGACGAAGCCTAACTTTGGGCGCTGCGTGCTGTGATGTGCGCTGAACTCAAACCACGTCGTGTTGCGAGCAGCTCTTTTGTAATGACTGTTTTGTAATGATTTGGTGTAGCTGTATTGTTGTCCGGGTGGAAATAGGGATTATATTGCTGGCCAGAAACAGGTTGTGATAACGAAAAGGAAAATAGGTTTGAAAATTCGTCATAAATCGGGGAGAATTGTGACCTCGGGAGGAAAGTGGGAGACGGCAATGAAAGATTGGAGTCTCCCAGGAAAATTGGGAGCGTTGGTGAGTATGGGGTAGCCTAACGCTAGCAACCCTGTCCAGCTCTATTATGCAAAGTTTATACTGCAGAAACCTCAGCTAAACCCATTGATTACTTCTCATTCTGAAAGCGCTTTTTCTGAAGTGAAACATATTGATTAAAAATATAAGCAAAGCAAAAGTGTTGCTTGTCAGAGTAAATTCTTCTGTACTAAGCCCTCAAAGGGGTCAGCCCTATGTTTCCTCAGCCCTATATTGGCTGGGTTGGTTTGGTTTAGGCACAAGGAGTGAGAGTTGTTAGGGTTAGGGTAAGAATATCAGGGTAAGCCAATCATAGGCAGAGTATGGCGGGTCATGGGGTTTCGGATTAATGGGCTGTCGGAACAATGGCATGGCACCGGAGGTACTGATCTGAGGGGACATAGGGCTGAGAGAACGTTCCAGGGTTATGTCAGGAGAACAAAGTTTCTTCTTTATTTCCATGTTTTCGATTTATCATCAACGGGTGAGGATGTTGAACATTTTTAGTGGCGTGTGTAGCAATACCAATTTTGTTGGTAGCATTCATGTACTGTACGTAACGCTAGCCATCAAGTGCTTAAGACCCTTTTACACGGCTCTAGTTGTCAAACCAGTTGGTCAAAGTTTCAGCCGACTCACAAGAGCTACTGTATCCTTGATTAGCTAGGCTAACTACAGTTAATGAAATCTGCAAGAGATTTTTAACTTAAAGGTGCAGTGTGTAGAATCTGGTGGCATTTAGCGGTGTGGTTGCAGATTGCAACCAAAAGTTCTGTGTGCCAAGTGTATAGGAAAACGACGGTGGCTGACGCGAAAACGTAAAAAAACATGAATGGCCCTATCTAGTTTGGTTTGTCCGTTTTGGGCTACTGTAGAAACTTGGCGGTCGGCTCCGTGAAGAGGACCCACTCCCTATGTGGATATAAATGTCTCATTCTATGCCAAGCACTTAATATTACATTCTATTTCTGCCAATATATCCCACTAAATGCTACACACTCTTCCTTTAAGTACGAATTTTGAGTGTAAAATCTGTGTTAGAAAGTAAAGTTTGACAGAGGTAGCGACACTAACTAAGGGATTTGGGGCTTAATGAAGGGTCATTTTATTTACGTGCTATCTATTCAGAAAACGTCATCATGCTGCTGAGTTGCCAGAAGGCTGAGCCTTCCTTTAAATGCTGATACCAGTGTGACTTTTGTATCGGTGCGTGGAGAGACAAACACTCCCACACACTGCTCCATATCTCCCAGTTTATCTTGAGACGGCTGGTCGACAGACTGTGGCTCATCGGTGACGTCACGGATCATAAAAAAAAGCACAGATGAGTAATATCAGATTGTACTGAATGTGATAACAAGGCTTGATAAAGTGTTCGGTGAGGACAGGAAGGCAGGTAAAGACTGAGGAGAATGAGACAACTAATTATGAAATCAAGATGTATAGGTCTCTGCCCACAGAAGTAGAAATACAGGAGGAAGCCAAGAGATTTGATTAGAAAATGGAAGGGTTGGGTAGCAGACAGCAGTGTTTACAGTCATTGCCTGAACCCATTGAACTTCATGCAGATTCTACAGAGGATAAACATAATCCCACAGTTGAACTTAAAGTGACTCCGGAAATAAATAGCCATTATTTCCTTGATGACTGTCATCATCACCAACTACCCACAACAACTGTAATAGCTTCGGTTGAAATATTTATGTGTGATGTGTTCAGGTGGCGCTGGGAATTAAACAACCGCCTTAAAAAAAGAACACAGAAAAAAATATTTGCAACAGTTCCAGCGGTGATGAATGAGGCCGTTCCGTTCAGTTTCCAAAATAGAGGAGTGTAATAACATGGGTGTGTGAGGAACTCGGTGTGAATGAATTGTTTTGGCTGCGATCCAGAGAGTTCCTCCGGCAGAGCCAGTTAAAACACAGATAGCGGCGCGCCTCATTGTTGTGATGGGATCCGCCCCAGAGCTGGGATTTGTGCGTGTGGAGTACAAAAAACAGGGGAAATGAAATAGTAGCGCAAACTGGAAAGGGAGGGAATATGGCATTAATGCAGAAGGGGTGTGATGTGACAGCAGGGGTTATACGGGGTGAGGAGGTGTCCTTGGGGAGGAGGTGAAACTTAACAAAGGCGTTCACAAGCTCAGACAAGAACAGTGAGATGTGCTGGAGGTTTTTGAGGAAAAACACTGGTGTAACCCATCACCCCTGTATACAGTACACTGCATACCCTGTTTACTGCTGTGGTGTCACTATTAGGAAAGAATGTGGAGGGGCATGGCAGCAGGATGATGTTGAGACGTTTGCAACTCAATTTTAGATGTTTTTTTCAATTTTAAAGGAATAGTTCAACATTCTGTGAAATACATGCTTTCTTGCTGAGAGTAAGTCAAAATGACTGATGGTAAATATGAAGCCAGAGTCAGCAGTCGGCGAGCTTAACTTAGCTTAACAGTAGAGTACAAAGACTAAAGCTCTGTCCAAAAATTAAAGAAATCCATCTACCAGCACCTCTAAAGGGGTTTCCGGTCTGAAGGTCTTTGAACACTAAGTCCGGATTTTTCGTATGTGTTTTTTTAATCCGTCATCCAATAAAAAATGGAATGCAATGGACAGCGCTAGTCCCAAACGGGGATAATGAATGAATGATGTTAGCAAAAAGCTATCGTTTGACTGCCTAGATCACTACGTTCTAATCTTTCCTACATCCTTTGTTTTGCGACCATCCCTGATTCCAAGCTGTTCTGCCATTCTGCCATTCACCCGCCACAATCTGTCTTTAAATTCTGCATCTCTGTGTCTCTTTTATCTCTTTATCGTAAAGTGCTTTGTGCTGGGAGACGGAGTGAATGATTATCAGACAGTGGTGGAAGAAAGTACTTGGATCTTTTATTTAAGTAAAAGTACCAATACCGCAATGTACACAGTAAGTACTCTATTACAAGTAAAAGTCATTCATTTAAAACTGTACTTAAGTAAAATCAAAATGAACTTATAGTATCAAAAGAAAAGTAAAGTATTATTATATTTATATTATATATAGTGTAGTTCAGTGGTTCCTAACCTTCCTGGGGTCAGACTCAAAATAAATCTGAGGGGTCGTGAGATCATTAAACGTATGAAAAAGAAAAAAAAATACGTTCTGCAACACAAATTTTCAAAATACTTTTTGGACTTTTCTCTAATCTTTGATTTTTAGTGAACTGTTGGAGAATTTGATCTCTTTGGGATTCAGTTTTTAACAAGTAGTATTTTATAAACTGATCATATGTTTGTTTTTTGTAACTATAATAACTATATCTGTCAAATAAATGTAGTGGAGTAAAAAGTACAATATTTTCTTATGTAGTGGAGTAGAAATGTAAAGTGGCTTAAAATGGAAATACTCAAGTAAAGTACACATACCTCAAAATTGTACTCAGTACTTGAGTAAAAGTACATAGTTACTTTCCACCACTGTTATCAGATGCCATTTTGGATGCTGACGTTTTACATGGACGGTGGCTCTGAGTGGTCAAACAACATTTTTTTGCCTTTTTTTTTTAATATTGAACCTGTTTGGAAAACTTTAATGATGAAGGAAAGTTTCGTTGGCCAGCGTGTAAACGTGAGATCGTATTTATTTTTAAATGTGCGACAATTTTGGACGAAAAATACCGACTTAGTGTGCGAAGGCCCTCAGGCTGAGCTAAGCTAACTGGCAGCTTGCTCCATTCATATTTAATAGATAGATATGATAGCGGCATCAATCTTCTCATTTAACTGTGTAAAAGAAAGCAAATAAACGTACTTCCCAAAAATGCTGAACAATGCCTTTAAGTGAAGTATTATTCTGCTCTACATGTCTTCCAACCTTTCCCTGGATAACGCCCAGCATTCACACTAGAAAAAAGACATCTTGTAAATATAGAGTTTCCACCTAACAGCCGCAAACGTTACACCTCATTTCAATTCCTCCAAAACTTGCACATCAGCTAGATGATACCAGAGTTAACATACACACATAAGCCTGTATTCAAGATGCTAATGCATTTTGCATGGCAACATTGTAGGGTTTTATCACTTTGCGACATCGAGGTGTAAATGCATCGAATAACACATGCAGTTTCCATAAAAGATCTATTCAGCCCCCTCCTCCTTTTCCCAGTAGCTGTTTCACAGCGAGTTCTCCAGAGATAAGCCTGTCCTTCATGTGCTGTGTCCAAGCACAGAGCCCAGATTACATGGCCATGGAGGATTCCCTACTGGCTGCCTGCTCCTCCATCACATCTCCTGGACATAAACAAGGAGGATGCTGCAGAGAGTGAACAAGCTTCCACTGTGCTCTGCGTCTTTGTAATCTTGTACGGGCTGTGTATCTTTGTAATCCCATACACCACGACTGCTGTTAGAATAGCCTCGGTGCTGCCATGGATCCATGAATACAGAGTCGGTGGACTGTGGACTCTAATCACCAAGGCACCTTATGAAGAGCTTACACCTCCAAGATACTGTTGCTTTCTCTGCTATCAGTTTATGGAACTGCCTGCAAAGCAAAAACTACATTATTATTATATATATGAATAGGATTGGAGTGAGAACCTTACAGAGGAGTAAATCTAAAAGGCAGTTTACTTTATTTCCAAGGTATATTCGATGATTTTTGATTTAGTTTTTAAAGTGTTATGTCTTCTTTGCCTTTAGGTAATGATAGAACTAAGAGTTTTAAATAGTTCTTGGAAGTGGACCTAAATAAATACTAGAATATAAAGGTGTGAGTAACACTGACTCTATACTCCACCATACACTGTAAAATGGACTGTATAACATCAGACTTTCATGCAGGAGAACATAGTTCATGTCCCGTTACAGACCTATAATCAATATTTGTCTTTTTATTAACCATAACCATGATCTTTCCCCAACATTACCCATGTGTTTCAGTTACCTTACCCTAACCATACCTTAACCAAAGCTTCTATGCCATAACAACCCGTTCTCACTCCCAACTCGTCAAATACCGCCATTTGGTTAAGTGCCCCTGTGTATCGGAAACCGACGCATGGAGGGACTCTTTAGCAACAGTATGTGACAAACCGGGCTTCCAACTAACTCCAATGTAAACCCACCCGCAGCGTTATTCAACGGTCGGAGCAAGTGACGTAGTATTAATAGCGTGAGAGTCCGCTGAGGGCGGGCGGGCTGGAGCAGTGGTGGATGGGCTGAACGAACACAAGACTAAAAGTCTTAAACGTCTTATTTTGTCACGTCAGTCTTTGGTCACGTGACTTATTGGTATCGTCAGTCTCATGAGTCCTGTGAGTCGCTAGTCAGTGAAGTTAACGTCAACCACGACCGTTTCCTAAACCTAACTAAGTGGTTGTGTTGCCTAAACTTAACTTCCTGTGAAAACAGAAGGTTATTTTGAAAGGAGACTATGCATGTAACGAGCATATATTGACACGACGTCCCTGGTCCGTCCAAAAGTAACGCAAGAGGGGTACCCCGTGCATTGATCTCCGATGCCGAGGGGCACTGACTGAGCGGCGGTATTTGACGAGTTGGGAGTGACAATGTGTTGGCCATAACCATAACCATAACCATAACAGTAACCAAAACCTTACTTGCCATGCACAGATATTGTAGAAAGCAAGAATTTGAAATGTTTAAGATGTTGGCATTGAATGTAATCCAGGGTTTTGCAGAATCAGCTTTCTCGTCTGGCGATAAGGTTTCTGGAATCTTTCCCTTACCTTACCTATAGGTAGTGTTAGTTACCTAAACCTTTTGAGAGATCCTTTATTGATTTGTTTGGGAAGAGGATTTACTCGTGGTGGAAAAACTGAACTGAACAGAACAAACTGAATTTCTGTCTTTTGTTGTTATTAGCCAATCCAACAGCATCCAATCAAGTTGCAGGAGAAAACCATGAATAACTAACCTTAAGTTACTGTGCGCCAGTTGGCGCCAGTTACTCTGCTGTTAAAATGGTATTATATTTGGTGAAGAGCGCCGTATGACTTGTCTAGGAACTCAAAGTTTAGGACTTGGAACTGAGGGTGCAAAGACTTTAGACTTACTTATGACTCCCTCCTCTGATTCATGAAATGCTCATGTTATGTGTTTTGTTTGGATATAAAGACGCTTCTTTCCAGGAGCATTTTCATCGTCTGCCACTGTCTTTTGTAGATTAAAAGAGAAGATTTTTGAAGACATTTGCTTCATACATTTTGATAAAAACCTAATTACACGTCAACAGCTTTTAAATATAGCATCAATTCTGTATACTCCATATCCCCTTATGGTCTAATGCTAAAAGCGTACTCAGTTTCAAATGACAGATGAAAGGTCTCTAATCGCTTGTATCCTGAGAACTTTGGAATGTAAAAAGGAAAAGGATCGGGGCCAATAAAGTTTGAGAAACTGATCTATGTTCAATATGAACCGTTTTATATCATGTATTTATCTGCTAAACAAATCAATTTCACAATGAACACACAAGCAACACTTCAAATCATCCACGCTCTCTTCAGAGCTGCCAATTTGCATATTGTAGTGCGAACATTTCGGCGCGCACTGATTTTGTCTTTGCATGTTGCAGCAGCATGTTGGCAATACTCTGGTGAAAAAATCCTCCTCCTCCTCCTCCTCCCCCTTCTTGTTCTGCTCGTCCTCAGATAACTGCCTCCAGCAGAAGATGTCCTGTCGGCACCTGGCACCCAGGGAGAGGAAGGCCTGCTATTCCCCACCTCATGCACACACACACACACACACACACACACACACACACACACACACACACTCCGAATGTGGGCGTCTGTGTGTGAGAGAGGAGAACATGTGCACGCATGCTCTGGCACTGCTACTCTGCATGTCTTTGTGTGCATGTGTGTTTGTGTGTGTGTGTGTGTGTGCTGCATTATTATTGTGTGCCTGTGAGCTGGTGTTGTCTGTAAATCTCCCCCTGGTCCCAGCCTGCTCTGGCTGGTTTTATTGAAGCAACAGACAGCGTGGGCACACACACACACACACACACACACACACACACACACACACACACACACACACACACACACACACACACACACACACACACACACACATAGGCTCGGAGCAGCCCTGATCCCAGGCTGATAGAGACAGACAGAGACTTGGTGAAGTTGAGAGAACAGCCTGGGGTTGTCTGCAGACCACGGGGAATACGCCCCCGAGTTACAAAAAAGATGGAGTAGAAGCCAAAAACTCTGCTAAACCCCTCCCCCACCCCCCTTCTCCGCTAACGCTGCCATTCAGCTCTCCG